>JACEGR010007363.1:0-50343 GCA_014170235.1 Listronotus bonariensis
TTATACGTTAAAAACTGTTAAGGCCCTATTTACACTCAAATAACATAATTATTAAAAATTTTAGTATTAATATTTGTAGATTTATAAAAATTAAATTATTAGCAAAAAGAACAACTAAAATCGGTCTACTAGAAACCGAAATATACGTTAAAAACTGTTAAGGCCCTAATAATTTTTCACCTTCACCATTTTGTCTATATATATTTGATACACCACGTGGTCTGCAAGTAATGCCAATCAATAATATACCCTATTTCTAGGTTATGTCATACGTGAGACGCTAATATAAGTTTTCTTGCCGAAATTTCCCCTGTCCATATCAAACTTGGCCCATTATCTTTAACAAAATTCCCATATAAACGCTATGAGATTTTGTCCAATATATACTTAATTGTCCATAGGTTACTTCTTTGTCCATGTTTGACTACAAAATTTACATGTGTTTAAATGGAATGTCCAAGATCCTATAACAATGAATCAATGCACAGTTGCCGAAGCTAACACAGAATTTAGTTGAACACCTGCTGATAATGGCATAATTCAAACCGAAGCGACAACGCTGCATATAATATATATATACAAAATGGTGAAGGTGATAAATTATTAGGGCCTTAACCGACCGATTTTAGTTGTTCTTTTTGCTAATAATTTAATTTTTATAAATCTACAAATATTAATACTAAAATTTTTAATAATTATGTTATTTGAGTGTAAATAGGGCCTTAACAGTTTTTAACGTATATCTTGGCTTCTAGTGGTTTGATTTTATTCATTCTTTTTTAAACAATTATTTTTAATAAATATAACACTAACTTTTTAAATAAATATGTTATTTGAGAGTAAATAGGGCCTTAACAGTTTTTAACGTATATCTTGGCTTCTAGTGGTTTGATTTTATTCATTCTTTTTTAAACAATTATTTTTAATCTCTAAATAGCGCGAAAAATACAACTAAAATTTAACTAAAGCCATTTTCAGCCTATTAGCCAAATTTAAAAATGTTTATACACCACACATAATCCTAAAATATAAAAAAAAAACGAGGTGAAACATCAGGCTGAAAATGGCTTTAGTTAAATTTTAGTTGTATTTTTCGCGGTATTTAGAGATTAAAAATAATTGTTTAAAAAAGAATGAATAAAATCAAACCACTAGAAGCCAAGATATACGTTAAAAACTGTTAAGGCCCTATTTACTCTCAAATAACATATTTATTTAAAAAGTTAGTGTTATATTTATTAAAAATAATTGTTTAAAAAAGAATGAATAAAATCAAAACCACTAGAAGCCAAGATATACGTTAAAAACTGTTAAGGCCCTATTTACACTCAAATAACATAATTATTAAAAATTTTAGTATTAATATTTGTAGATTTATAAAAATTAAATTATTAGCAAAAGAACAACTAAAATCGGTCGGTTAAGGCCCTAATAATTTTTCACCTTCACCATTTTGTATATATATATATTATATGCAGCGTTGTCGCTTCGGTTTGAATTATGCCATTATCAGCAGGTGTTCAACTAAATTCTGTGTTAGCTCCGGCAACTGTGCATTGATTCATTGTTATATGCTAATACCTTGGCCCCAATTATACCTCGTTTGGCGTTTTAATTACCATATCCCCAATGGCCTAGTGGTATATGGCGTTGGATTCTCACGCAGGTGGCCCGGTGTCATGGGTTCGACTCCCAGCTCCGGCGAGACTTTTTAAGTTGGATTCTCGCGCAGGTGGCCCGGTGTCATGGGTTCGACTCCCAGCTCCGGCGAGACTTTTTTAATTTATAGGTGATGACGTCTGGTCCCAATTATACCTCGTTTGGCGTTTTAATTATAAAATCCTCCAATGGCCTAGTGGTATATGGCGTTGGATTCTCACGCAGGTGGCCAGGTGTCATGGGTTCGACTCCCAGCTCCGGCAAGACTTTTTTAATTTATAGGTCGTTTGAATTTTAAGTTTAGGTGATGACGTCATAGATGGTTAGTTACCCCTATCTATAAAAACTACCCCTATCTATCACGTGGTTTAAAATCATCCCCTATTTTGGGCCACGCCCTAGGATGGCCATAAAAATGCAGATCGAACCTGAAATTTCTCCCATAAGAAATACATGGGAAAAACTACCCTTATTATGCTCGTAGTGCGTTAGCTTATCTACTTACCTGTATAACATTAAAAGGGAGCATTTACTGTTCATTTTTTAATTAAAAAGTAATAGCAGATTCCATTTTAGTATAAAAACTAAAATGACAGAAACTAATTTTCTTTTTGTCTTTTCCGCAATTCGCAGCACTGTGAAATGTGTTAATAATACCAACTTTAAAATTTCTCCAGACAAATACAAAGCGTCAATGCTTGCAACAAGAAAATTGTTAAAACACTAAGGAACAGACTTTAATTAAAAAACTTTCTTTTCTTTTCGAACCTGACAGTTTTTCAAGAATGCCAGTAAACCAGTAATTGCCAAAAGCTTTAACGGGAAATTCAAATAATAAGCTTTCCATGATTTTATATTTGTCTCTAAAAAGGATTATATTATTTATTTAAAATTAAAAATATTTAAAATTTCATTTAATATTCATTTAAATTATTTAAAGTATAAAAATAAAACACTTTTAATATCGTTTCTTGATCGTCAAGTTGTATTTTTGTATAGGACCAAACCTGATAACTATACAGCATGATCTTTCTATGCACTATACAGGGTGGTACAAATTCGACGCTGTTTATAGAATCTTTATACACTGTATTTTCTTATTGCGGTAAAAAAATGTATGGGCGTGTTCTTTCCATAAACATGGGTACTCAAGTTCTTTGTTCTAAAGATACTGATAGTTTTGAACTTTTTATAAAACATAAAAATTGCTAAGCACTTCTTTTATTAAAAATTGGTTAGACTAAATATAAAAGTAATTTAATTAGGTAGGTACCAAAGCGACCACGCTTTTTACAATAATACTTGTATTTGTTGTTTATTATTATTTTAAAATTATTTTCCACTTTCTAGTTTGGTGTGCTTTAAAAGCGTGTTTTGTAGTTATTTTAAACATGACTTATTTTTTACTTTTTAGTTGAATTTATTGTATTTTTTTTTATTTTTTGTCATTAGTATAACAAATCTCCAACAGAGGGTGTAAGTAATACTGATGCAGGTAGTATAGTAAATCACCAACAGAGGGCGGACAGTTGCAGGAAAATTTATACACAATTTAAAAATCATGGTAAAAAGATGTAGTGAAAGCCGTAAAAAGTTTTGTATGGGTATATTGGATTTTAACTTAAGACAAAGAAAGTGTAGATTCAAAAATAACCGAAACGAATGTATTAGGTAGGAAATCACAATAAAAGCTTTTATGATTTTTTTGTATCGTAGGTAAAAAAATTAAGTTTTCATGTAAAAAAGCAAATCGTGTGGAACAGTGAAAACCTAAAATTTTTTACTCATGACACAAAAATTTTATGAAAAAGTTTTATCGTGAATTTCTACTCTAAGAGTTTTAAATAAATAAAATAAAAATTAAATATATTTAAAAGTTCAAATTAAGGCGTTATAACAAAGTGTATTTAACAGCTTTATTAAAGTAAAAGTATAGATTTATACAGAAATAATAACGTAACCAAAAGAAAGGTCCCCTAAAATAACACGTCTTCATCAGATTTAAAAAATATTACAGAAGTATTAATTAATTAAAAAGTTTTACCCTTTCTTAAACTTTTATTATTACATTCCGGTTTAGCTAGAATAATGGCATTTTGCCAGTAATTGCTTAAAGTCCATGATATGAATTGCAATGACCCATTTTAATCCATTAGGGGTTTTTAAGGATATAAATAAAATTAGGAAAGCGTAAATTTAAAAACAATGTTATCCATGTCATTGTTAAGGAAATTAAATTTAAAATACACAAAGTGTTTATATTTTACAACTTTTTTTTGCGACCTCGAAAACATAAATATACCATGATCCTGGTCTATTTTTAAAAAAATAATTGATTAGACCTTAAAATGACCCTGACCATAACCTGATGGGATTAAACTTACTCCAGATTTGGATTTAGCGATTTTAAAAACATAAAAATATCACGATTGTGGTCCTTTTTCGATAAATTTTGGTAATCTGACCTTAAAAAGACCTTAGCCCTGACATGATGGGGTCAAACCGACCCCAGATTTGGTTTAAGCGACCCAAAAAACAAAAAATTACCATGGTCCGGTCTTTCAACCACCAATTTTTGTGGGGCTGTGTTATATAACCAAAGCCGGTTAAAAAATTGTTGTCACATCCATCCTATAGCTTTGAATTATCTCTTTGCCATTTTGGTTTGTTTTCTTTTGTGAAGAAGCAATTGAAAGAAAGAAAATTTAAGTGCGTTTTTAAATTATTGGCAGGTTCTGATGAAGTATGCTCCTCTATTTCAAAGAAACAGTGAGCATCATGGTTTATTGAATGGTTCAAGCGTATGGAAAAGTGTAATAATAAAAGTGGCTCTAATGTACGGATGTAAAGTACTGACCACTTATCTTTTAATTAATACAAATGGTTTGCATTTTACTATAAATTTGTCCTTTGATGGGTAGTCATCTGCCCTAATTTAGATTCTTAGTACAGTAGCATATTGTATATAAATAAACCTATATTATGCTATTATACAGGGTGGTCAGACTTAAGTTGGCACTATTGCTATCTCTTTTATTATTTGAGATACGAAGTCGGCTAACTTTGTAAAAGTGTAGTATAGTATTTTTTGACTGATTAACGCGCTGCCAATAAAAAACAATTAAATATTAAATTTTTGATGTATAGGAAAAAATTTACTTTTTTCTTTAATGAAACACCTTGTAAAATATGCTACCATTCAAAAGATCTATTAAACAGCTTTAAAAAAGTATACACGTAATTTATCAAAATTTTTAATAATTTCAGAAATATATCCATCCTCAAGAATTTGATAATAAACTGGCAATTTAATAACGCACCCTGTCTATTGCACCACCATTAAATGGATATTTTAAAAAGCTTTAAAAAATACCAAATTTGGTATGTCTATCTCTTATAGTTTTAAACAAACTGGGTTAGTAAAAGTACCGCAACTTTTAAATATCTTTAAAACCGTTAAAGCTACCAAATTTGGTATCTAGGGTATTTTGGATATGACGAATTAAATAATTTTATCAACATTGTTGCCAGACTCCACAGTTTTTTGCTACAATTTTTTTTTAATAGATAGATCACATTTAGTAATTTTTAAAAATTTTAAAATTCTGTCTCCATTGGTTGTTGAGATATGATACACTACACTTTTAGCAAAAACTAAATATACGTAAAACAGCTAAAGCTTTGTTTAGAATTGCGGTGTTGTCATATCTTGGTAACTCGTAAATATAAAATTTGTACCCCTTTTATTGCAAGTAAAATAAATTGGTGATTTTATTTAAAATACCAAATATATTACATTTAGCGCAAAACTGTAAAATCTGGCAACAATGACAGTATCACTTTTTAATTCTACTTGCCCTAAAACCCTTAAATGTTAATATTTGTTAACGCAGCTTAAGGGGTTTTGAACATATTTGGGCATATCTAAACTTTTACCTAAAATGTGGTGTTGTCATATCTTAGTAGCCAGTAAAAATGGAATTTTAAAAATTTGTGGACTAATTAAATTTAGCCTTTACAATTTATTGCAATAAAAATAAATAAAACATTTTATTTAAAAAAAGAAAAAAGATATGTGCAGCACAAAACAGGGAAATCTGGCAACGGTGCCGATATAACAATTAGATTTTTTATGGTCGATACCTTCCAGATACCAAATTTGGTAAATGTAGCCCTATCGGTTTTTAGGATATTTAATAGTTGCAGTGCTTTTTAATAACCCAGTATGGCCATCCAAATCTGAAAATTATATTTAATTACCATTATATCTACAGCTTAGGTATAAGCACTAAGTGTGGTGTCAAAGATAAAATCGATATTATATCTTACTATTTTTTAGATTTGGATGGCCATGTTTCTAGAACCATTAAAGATAGACATATCAAATGTAAAATTTTCTTAAAGTTCTATAAAACCTCTATTTAATGACAATGCAACATACAGAGTGTTTAACATAAAAATCCCAGTTTACTATCAAATTCCTATGGATGGCCATATTTCCGAAACTAATAAAAATTAAATATATCACATGTAAACTTTTATTTAAGCTCTTTGATATAACTTTTAAATGGTAATAAAATTAACAGGGTGTTTCGTTTAAAAAAAAATGTGTTTATAAGCCAAAAACCCCATATTTAATTAGTTTTCCGTTGACAGCACGTAAATTAAAAAAAAAAATATTACAACTGTACCTATTTAACCGACTTCGTATCTCCAATAATAAAAAAAGTTAGCAGTACTGTCGACTTAAGTTTAATCACCCTGTATATATTATTATTTGTTAAACTAGTTTCAGAAACGCGTAAACAGTCATTTGTTTAATTAAACAAACAAAAAAATAAAGAGGTACTCCAAATTCTACCATTTAACCATGTTTTAGTTAAAATTAGTTAAACTTTAATTACATGTTTAAATTAACCGCATTTCAAATTTTAATGAAGTAGGTATACTTAAGTTTCAAGTAGTTAGTTAATATTAACTGTATGAAGTATAATGCACATATTAAACAGAACTGACAAACACAGTGAATTTACGCGACCAGTCTGTTATGACCCAATTCCCAACGATCATGTAATAAAGTAACTTTAAATTTGTTTAATATTTTTAAATTTTAAGGCTAAAATTTAAAAATATGTATATAGGGTTTCGGGAAATTTAACGACAATATTGAAGGGGGTGCTAAAACAACTCATAAGCATCTCAAAAAACATAAAATGACCTAGAGTAAAAAAATGATTGTTTTCGAGATATTGGCACTTTAATAATACTTTTACACTTTTGAAACACCCTGTATAATATATAACGATTTTTATAAACGCCTCAGCTATTTTAGACAATCCTAATTTTTTTATAAAGAAACTTTTTTTCAAAATATTAAATATAAAAAGTTACAAGTATAGTTAAGTCTATCCGTGGACACAATGAAAATTTTTGGAGAGAACTTTTAGTTTATTGTTGGTATTTAATTTTTTAATTAAATGGCTATTTAGTAAAGTTAAATTAAAATTTAAATTTAGAAATATTTATTTCTTTAGGTCTGACAATAAAAAATCTAATCCAAGGGGACGATATAGACAAATTTAAAGTGGCATTATTTTGAAAACAAACGATTTTTTACCAAGGTTATTTTATGTTTTTTGGATGCTTATGGGCTATTCTATCAGCCTCTTTATAAATTTTGTTGACTTTTCGGACACCCTTTATACATTTGTAGTATTTTATTTTAAAAATTAAAGATTTTAGCTTAGCTTATAAGTTTTTCTTTACTTGAACAAAACTACCCATTTATTTATTATTTAAAATTAAAACATATCTATTTGCATTCAGTGAGATCAAAGGAACCTATTTCCTTTTAATTATTTCTTATAATTTTTAAAGCAAAGGTTTTCTTTTTTTTAAATAAATTTTTAAATTTTATTTTACCTAAATAATGGTTTTTTACTGTTCTCATTAATTTAACTTGCTACTTTAAACAATAAAAGTGCTTTTTTGCATAAATTATTATTTAACTACATAGAAGCAAGCATTCAGAGCAACAGAATGTTGTAAAAAAATTAATGGCAAATTCAAAGTCTATAAATAGGTCTAATTATGAGTTCGAAAATGCTCCGTTTTCATAGTACTGGGGTGTTTACTGTAGGTACTTTATAATATTAATTTATGTAACGTGTGCATAAAGTAATACTTTTTACGAATGAGAAGTTTGACAGCACAAACCGTTAGGCGAGTGCGGCAATCCCATGAAAAAAAAGAGACACTTTATGCATGTGTTACATACTATATTTTTTCCACGACCGTATAAAAATTTTCCAAAATACCATTTTATACATGTTTTATTTATCTAAACTAATTTTTTTGAATTTTTGCAGCACAGCCATTATATTGTAACAAAAAATTATAGCCTCCTTATTTTTTAAGAGACAATTATCCTCTTCATTACTATGCACTTATTATTTAATTTTATAAAATTGTATGTACTAACGTTTTGTAGAAATAATATTAAAACAGTATAAATTCCTTTTTAATTTCTTAGTCATCCAAATTCATTTTTACTACTAACTTTCAATAATTCATGTTAAATTTATTTGCAAACTGTCAAATTTTAAAACTAGTGACACATGAACTAAAAGAAATAATGACAAAATCCAAGGTAACTTGACCGTTTGGTTCAGGAAAAGTCGCGTTTACTGTTACATTGCATAAATTGATATTAAGGTTTATTGTAGTAGGCACTAAAACAAAACACTTATTTAAAGTGTGAAAAAATCTTTGAAGTGTTAAAAATGTTACTTTTTTAACACTTTATGTAGTGTACTGGAATGGAGTACTTTAACTTCATGTTAACAGTTAAAAAAACAGCTTTCTTTTAACGGTCGTAAAAAATGTACGTTATAAAACAGTTTTGTTTATATTACTGTAGCCCTTAATAATCTTTGGATGTACCAAAATAATTTTAATATCTCAATCGATTTTTGACACATGTTTAATAAGCTTTTTAAGATGAATTATTTAGCCTTTGTATATACAAAAAACAAAATATTATCAGACCCATATTTATGTGATTTTTTTTAAATTTTAGATATAAAATGTACCCTTAAATTTTCTAAATAACATATAGTAACACCCTACATATTGGCTTGTTTTTTTTTAATTTTAATTTACATATTTTAGAGCATTCTTAAAGAATAAATTAAAGAGATAAATATAAAGCTGTTAGTTTAATTTTTAGTGGACTTTTTAAAATAAATAAAAATTAATTTAATTTGTACATACAAATTTTATTTTCCTTGAACATATTTATTGAAATATAGTAAATTAAATTAATCTATTTTTTCAAACCCTTGTTTCCATAAGCCAATATTACATCTCTAATAAAAGAGGAGCAACTTTATTGTTATACTAGGTGGTCTCAGAGTTAGCGAGATATTGAAATACTACTATACTATATTTTTGTATTAGCTAATAAGGGCAATTTACGCGAGGCGCTTAGAGCAAAACTGTCCTGTTACACAAATTGCAAAATTAATCTCAACATTTAATACCGGTTAAGGTATATTTTAGGTTAAAAATTGCCTATGTGGTTATTTATTTTTTTAAAGTCCTAAAAATTTTTTTATTTTGAATTATTTTTTATGTTTTATTAAATTGTTAATAATTATTTAATTGTATTCATAGAGGACCTACGGATCAGCCTAGATTAAAAAAAAGAAGTATAGCATTCATAGAAATTCTGGTCATCATCATCATTAGTAAAAATTTAGATATGAGACAAAAATGTAGCCACAGTTAAAAATAATTATTTTTTAAGGCAATTTTTAATGCATGTACAAATTTGAGTGTAATTTCAAACCCGATACTTATACTTACATATGTATATTAAATTTTACTTTCAAGATCCACTGCTCCTTTTCAAATCACCATTTTTTTGACCTAACGGAAATAGGATATTTTGTTACATGTAGAAAATGGGATATATTTCTGAATAATATTGAAGTCCGAAAATATGCTTTTTCTACAAGTTGCATGTACAATTTTTTCTCCGATCAAAATAATTCCTAAACTTTTGTTTTAGTATTACATTTTTATATTATGTATTGGATAGGCAATAAAAGTTAAAAACGTACATTGTAGCAACGCCTTTTACCTTTAGTAATAAGGAATTTTCAAGGTATGAAAAAAATATTACAGGATGGCCCACCATATTCGACACAGTCTGTAGCTGGGTAACCATAGGGTTTTTAAAAAGGAGTAAAGAAATATATGGAGGTCAAATAAGGCCACAGTATAAAATTATTTTGGTATATACAAGGTGTTTTAAAAAGTGTGACATATCAAAGTTTTATTTCTTTAATGGAAAATATTTTATGGCGGTTTAAAATTTCACATAAAAAAAACTTAAATTTGTTAATAGTGTCATGTGTCTAATTTTATTTATTTTTGTGATATTTGTTTTTTTTTAAAATGCAGAGGTGCAAACAAATTAATTTTATTTTAACACTATAAACTTTTTGAACTTTACCATTTGTTACAAGATTAGAAAAAGTCTGCCCTAACATACGTAGGTCATATCAAGATCTAATATTTTACAGGGTGATCAAAAAATAGTTTTAATTTTTCAGAAAATCAAATAGCGATATTGCTCTTATTTTAAATAAAGCACCCTGTATTTTTTACAAACATGATGATAAATAAAGTACTCTTTTAAATGGTGTAAAGGTTGTCCTTACCTATCATTTAGTAAATTCCGTTTTAACACATTAATATCCCATTTAAATTTAAGTAGGCTGTGATATACCTATTTAAGTCTGTTTACCTATTATTGTAAAATGTATATTTGTCTAAAAATAATCACAAGATTAAAAGGCCACTATTTTTATAATTCACAGACAAAATTTAATGAGCGAATCAACAAATTTAATTCCTGCTACCCCTGTAAGCCACCACCAACGAAAATTGTTGTAAGGAAAAATATTGAACGTCTAGTCAAAAAAAAATTAGCTTGTTCTTGTTAGTAATAATTTGAAAACATGGTCCAGGAATTTCTAACTATCAATGCTGATCAAACACAGAAAAATAAAGATACCAATACACGAAAAGACAACAACAAAGCGATGAGCGACAGAACATTTGAGTAAGAAGTCGAACGAGGAAAGGCAACGTCGCAAGGTTAAACGCAATTCGACCAACCTGACAATAATAAAATTTGAATTAAATGATTTTTGTCGGTGTTAACCGAGGGAAAAATTTTATTGAATTAAATGGATTAAATAAAGACGCCAATATGTGTTCATTACACTAATTAAAAAAAGACCAAATTTTAATAATGTTTACCGAAATTTTATTCTGTTAATATTATTTACTTAAGCGTCAGGTATAGCGACAAACATCATGAACAAATATTAAAAGCATAGGAAAGGTGAGCGTCCGGAAAAGTACACTGCCTGGAAAAGCCTTCTAGATAAGGAAATATAGTATATTGTGTAACATATAGGCATATTGCATTTTGGAGATAAGAAAACATATTGAAAATATGTAGATTTCCTTCCGACCAAAGAAAAATATTAGTTTTTTTTTAATTTAATAAATCAAACAACATATTAACTTAATTTTGGTATAATACGTTACTATAGTATAATATTTTTATATATTTTTGATTATTTATGACAAACGTCAACAGTGAATTAAATATTGATAGGGACGGCATAGGAAAAGTTGAGCTATGACCATTCGGGAATATGTAAGTTTGTGTTGCTTGGCAACGTCTTCTACCTACAGCAATAATACGTTTTTAATGAAAGACTAGCTATTAAATAGATGTGGATTTCTATTTAATCCAAGAAAAATATACAGTGTGTCCAGGGATTAACTCCCAAAGAGAAAAACTTTTTTATTTGGAAGTTTTTCGAAAATTTTATTCTTCATAAAAACTCCTGCTTGTGCTCAAACCTCCCGGGGACATGTTATTTTGAAAGATTTATATACCGGGTGTTCACAATTTGGGAAAATATGAAAAAATTAAGAATAAAGCAACTTTAGGCGGGAAGATACTATAAAAAGTAATAAGTAAAAGTTGTTGGGTTTGAAAAGTTATGCATCGATGCAAAATTTTGACGTAAGGCCTAAATGTACAGGGTCGGGCAAAAATTGTACGCTTTGTGAAACAGGATTTTCCGTAAATAATTTTTTTTTCTGCACAAATGAATTCTTGTTTGTGAGCAAAATTAGTTTGTGGATTTAATTAATTTATTAAGTTTTTATTATAAGAGGGATGGTTGAAAACCGATAATTGCCTTTATTATTACGATAGAAACTGGAAAGAGTAGCTATGGTTTCCTCGCAAATGAAATTATATTATTGTCAATGTCATATTATTAAGTTTGTGACATCGATAGAAGAACAACAAAATGCTAACATTAGAACAAAAAGTGTTTATTGTCCAATGTTATGGTTTAGGAGAAAACACTTCTTACTCGTACGTAAAAAGAAAATTTAACGAGAAATGGCCAAATCTTATCATAGACCATAAAACAGTTAAATCCGTTGTTTCGAAATTTAGAAGGACTGGAAGCGTTTTAAATATTAAAAAGAAGAAATCTGCTGTTACTGAAAAAGAAAATGCTATGGCAGCTATTGCACTGGATTCTGTCAGACGTTTCCAAAAACATCGCTAAGGACCCGAGCTACACAGATTGGGAATGTTAGTAAATCCTATTTGCAAGTAATTTTTAAAGGTAATAAGGTTAGGGCTTATAAGCCAAAATTTGTTCATACATTAGAACCAAATGATGATGCAAAAGACTTGATTTTTGTTTATGGATTGGTGAGAAATACTTGGAAAATAGAAGCTTTTTTCATAATATTATTTTTTCTGATGAAGCTACCTTCTCAACTAACGGAGTGGCTAGTTCTCAGAACGTACGTTACTGGTCCACGGACAATCCCCATTTTCGAATTCACTGCAGAAGACAGTATTCCAAGAAGGTCAACGTTTGGTGTGCGATTACGTACAACGGAATAATTGGGCCGTACTTTTTGAAGGAAACATGAACCAACATAATTATTTGGAAATGCTAGACACATTTTTCTTGAATCGTTTAAACCTTGTTCATAGGCAAACTGCATATTTTCAACAAGATGGTCATCCCGCACATTCTACAGCAATTGTGAGGGAATGGTTGAACCGGCATTTTCCCGAGCGCTGGATTGGACGATACGGACCAATACCTTGGCCGCCAAGGAGTCCCGACCTCACAATAATGGACTTTTACCTGGGGCTACCTTACCCAAAAAGTGTATGCTAGTCATTTGGAACCAGATCTCACTATTTTGAAAAACAGAATTAGAGAAGCAATTCAAGGTATCCCATTGCGAGAGATACGAAACGCTTATAGAGCTTTCATTGAAAAAGCTCAACTATGCGAGGAAGTTGGTGGAGAAACCTTTGAACAGTTTTTTTTGTTGATAACTTTCTTTTTTTTATTTTTATTAGGTTAACATAATTTTTATTTCGTATTCGTTTCCTAATAAATTTAATATAAGGCATTTATTTTCTTGTATACATCTTAATGCATTTTTAAAAAGTGATAATATCAATTCACCAGAATATTTTCTTATAATAATTCTTTTCAGTTCTTGAAAATTCCTCGTATATTACATAAATTCTACAAAGCAATTTTGTTCACAAATAGAATTTTTTATTTATTAGAAAAATAAGTTAATTACAGGGAATGCTATTTCATAAAGCGTACAATTTTTTGCCCGACCCTGTACATTTAGGCCTTACGTCAAAATTTTGCATCGATGCATAACTTTTCAAACCCAACAACTTTTACTTATTACTTTTTATAGTATCTTCCCGCCTAAAGTTGCTTTATTCTTAATTTTTTTCATATTTTCCCAAATTGTAAACACCCGGTATATAAATCTTTCAAAATAACATGTCCCCGGGAGGTTTGAGCACAAGCAGGAGTTTTTATGAGGAATAAAATTTTTCGAAAAACTTCCAAATAAAAAGTTTTTTCTCTTTGGGAGTCAATCCGTGGACACACTGTATATATATTTTTATTATTTCTTGTTTAATGTCGGGTTAGCCGTTATTTTTTTGGAAAAAAGAAAATGTGATTTAATCGAGGCATCAAAAACTACAGTTTCTTTCGTATTTGACTATCTTCGTAGCTGCAGTGGTTTTTGAGATCCTTGTACTAAACATAAAAAGAACTTACTCTGTATAATTAAATATGTAGAAAAAAGGGTATATTGCTACGAATTTTTGTTTAGGTTAATATTTGTATACCTTTGTATAAAATTAATTAGTTACCCTATTTTTTAAGTATGAGTAGTGTTAAATATAAATCAAGATTTTAAAGTAAAGATTATAATAGCAAAAAGTAATAAACTATGCCGTACGTGCCTTCAAAACGGAATAATAAAGAAAGTTCAACAAGGTGAAAAATTGTTTTTAAGAATACAATTTATCATTTTCCTATTAACTGCACCTATGTAAATAAAAAAATATATTTAAAAATTAAAATTAAATTACTTTTTAGTAAAGTTGTTATACAGGGAGTCCCGAAATTTTACCTACAAACTTTAGGGGGTTGTTTATTCAACAACAAGAAAAAAACTTTATACAAAAAGTTTTGTTTTTATAAAAACTTTTATATTTATTTATACAGGATGTTCGAAAAGCTGGGGTCAAAAATGATAGAGATGAAGCCAAAATAATGTTAGTACGTCCTATAAAAAAAGTTTTATCGCGCTTTTGGAAAAAAAACCTATTTCAATTCTAACTTTTAAACTGTTGCCACAGTACAAATGATATTTTAGCAACTAAATAACCCTATACTAATGCTTTTTTTTCATAGAAAAGGGCTGTTTATTAAGTCGGGATTATACAGGGTGGGACGTTGTTGTAATCACAACAAAATATAAACTTATTTTAAAATTTAAACAAACCTAATTTAACATATTTTTAACATGAGTTCTATAAAAACAAAAGAAATTTACCTCCTTTAAAAAAAAATTGTTACAGGCTAGGGCGCTTTGATACATAAAAAACAATGATATAACCTACCTACCACCTAATTTAAATTGTCTTTTTACTTTTTAAATTTGGCTACTTATATGGATATCTTGCCATTAGGGCATCAGGTGTAATATCATTATTTGTTTTTATCAAAGCCTCCTAGCCTATAGCCTATTTTTTGTTTTTATAGCGTTTGCGTTAAAAAATTTCAAATTTAGTTTATTTAAATTTTAAAATAGGTTTACATTTTCAGTGATTACACGCTAAAAAAGAGCTTAATTTCATATTAATATATCTTTTAAGCTCTGAGATGTCTTACCAAAATCGTTGTGTGGACTATTTGATTTTTTCATCTTTTCTCTACAAAAAGGTATACTCTATTTAAATTGATATCTGGAACTGATTTTCATAAAATCGTATTTTAAATCCAGATATACATTTTGTTATAATTATTAAAAATGGTGTTTTTTAGCCTCCAAAACTTAATAAAACAGTAAAACACTGTTTTTAATAAATTTATCATATTTTAATAATTTTCTTAAAAAACAGAGTTTTTTATTGCATAAAAAAGCTGGTTCTTTGGATTTAAAATGCAATTTAATGAAAAACGGTCAAAAATATTGATTTAAATTCGTTTTTTATAGAAGGTTCCACCCTGTATAATCCCTACCTACCAAACAGTCGTTTTTCTTTAAAAAGGGGCACTAGTATAAGGTTATTTATTTGCCCAAATATCATTGGCACTGTGACAACAGTTTCAAAGGTATAATTTAAAAGGTTTTTTTATTCCTACTTTAAGATCAATATCTTCATAAAAAGGGCGTTAGAACTTTTTTATATAAAGAACTAACAATATTTTGGCTCAGTCTATCACCCCTATCTTTTCTTACCAAACCTTTCCGGACACCCTGTATACTCCATAGAAATTTGGAGTACATATTCATATTTAAAAATTTTAATAAATTGTTTAAAAAAATAAAAGAAAAACATTAATATACCATTTTAATACCTTGTAGTTTTAAAAATGTTATTTAGGAGACATATACAGGGTGGTAAAAAAGTTGATAAAAAAAGTCGAAGTCTACATCAGACGATATAAAGAAAAGTTCATATAAATATAACTTCGCATTTTTCGTTTTTAGGAAAGAAAGTGTAAACACCTATATAAAAATTGTTAAACCGAATATAAATTCATTTAAATACGTATTTATGGTTGCTGCTTCATAATTGCTAATAAATAAATTATAAAACCTTGTTTTAATTAGAAAATATTACGGCAATGTTTCTTTTTGGTCCAAAAATATGCAGTTAGGTGTTTTTTTCTTTTAAATAAACAAGATACAAAGAAAAGACAGACAAAATCTATTTTTTAATTTGCATATGTAAAGAAAGCACATAATAACATTTTACACATATTTACAGAGTCACAAAACGTTTTATTGTTTAAAATATTTCTTCAGTTGCCGCTAAAAATTCCACTGTACTTAATAGATTTAATTAGGTTATTGGTAAATTACCTCCTTAATAATATGGCCAAATTAAAACAAAATTGGGTAAAAGATATTTAAGATGTAAAAAAGAATCCTATTTAACAACAAGTTTAACAACCTGTATCTCACAACGAGGAATTAGCACCCATATGTTACTCAATATTATTTAAAAAAATATAGGCAGATTTAACTATTTTAAATTTAAATATATATATATATATATATATATATATATATATATATATATATATATATATATATATATAAATATATATATATATATATATATATATATATATATATATATATATATATATATATATATATATATATATATATATATATATATATATATATATATATATATATATATATATATATATATATATTAATTTAAAATAGTAAAATCTGCCTATATTTTTTTAAACAATACAGTAAAAACATAACATTTTTTGTGATCGGTTAGGTTAAAAGTTGTTTAAATAGTTTATAATAATTCTTTAAAATTACCATCTAACATGAAAATATAGACGAAGGAGGTATTATGAAAGATTCGAAATAATAAAAAAAATATCAACCTACCGTTGGTTAATTATTAATTTTTTTAGATTTTTTTAGAGATTCTTTACAACCATGTATATAATGTTGACAGTTCTAACCCTTAAAAAGTTTAAAAGTGTAACTTTTTTGACCTTTACTTTTGACCCATAAAAGAAAAGTTAGAGCCTCGTTTTCACGGTGATAGTTTTCGCGATAGTTGCTATCATGATAGTGACTGTCGCATGAACTATCGTGAATCATCACCGTAATAGTACTTTTGCATTTTCTTGCTTACCTCCAGATAGTTCGCCGTAACTTTCATGATAAAAGTTGTCTTTTTTTACGAATTGCACGTGGTACGTGATTTTTACTATAAATCTATTATAAATAATTATAGAAACTGCAAAGAAAGTTAGAATAAGCGGTAGGCAATTTGACATATTACATTTTTGAAAGAATATGAAAGGTTTTTATGTTTACGGAAAAAATTTCCCCGATTTTAAAAACAGCGCCAAGAGGGACCATGCTAAAGAAATTGTGCTGCCCTTATCAGGACTTTCTGCATTAATAATAATAGTAATACATTGGTTACTATTGTGATAGTTATTATACGTGTAGACACCTCAATTTCATAATAGGATTTTTAAGGTTACTATCATGAGAGACTTTCACAAGAGTATTATCACCGTGAAACCGAGGCTGAACTTGTCTTTCGTGGACGGAAAGTAAAAGTAACCCTAGCAACAGTCGCAAATATTTTAAAGTTTACTAACTTGCCATCTTGTCTGACATTTTAGACATCTCTATAATACCTTTCCACACGATAAATATCTGGTTGCATTAGTATTTTGAAATTCAAAAGTTATGTTAGGTTAACCCATTTTTTTAAGGTAGTTGTCCAGAAAATTGCGGCAACTCCGACTTTGACAAAATTTGGTAAACGGGCGTTTTTGAGGCGCTGAACACGAATCTGAAAGAATTTTTTGGCAACATTTCGATCTCGAGATATTCATCATCAAAGTTAAAATTTAAACAATTTTTCCTTCTTTTTGCATTTTATTCCTGATATAACACTAAATTGGCACACAATATTTTATTTAATATTAAAAACCTTTTTAAAACATGTTTTTTTTAATTGATTTTAAGCCTTTCTTTATTATTATAAAATGTTTGCTTTAAATCAAGTCGCCATGTTTGAAATTATTATACACATATGTGTTTGCATGGTTGCAGCGTTTTAGGGGTAAAATATTTGGAATTTAATGAAAAAACAACTAAAATAATTAAAAAAGAGATTTTTTAAGTATGTTCATAAAATATTGTGTGCAAATTCAGTGTTATATCGAGAATTTTGTGCAAAAAGAAGGCCGAATATAGTGAAACTAAGCATAGTTTGAATTTCAAATTTGATGATGAATATCTCGAGAAAAACGTTGCCAAAAAAAATCTTCAGATTTGTGATCAGCGCCCCAAAAACCCCGTATACCAAATTTCGTCAAAATCGGAGTTGCCAACCATCCTTTGCTTCTGACAGTAATAAAACACTTTTTACCTTCGGTATGTAATGTACTATTTCCCTTTATAGACTAAACTTTAAGGATATTTTTAAATCCCACAACCTTTTGTTTATTACTTAAAAACACTTTCTATTTAAACTAACTAACCACGTTAAACAAACCCTAAACTCCGTTTTAATAGAATCTTGCAAGCAAGGACAATAATAACTTACCACGAAAATTTGTTGGAAAATGGTCTGAAGTAGATTATGCAGCCCAAACTATGATTTTCAATTAGGAAGGAACAAAGAGCTCTTATCAAATTTTCGGATAAATTTGTTGAAGTGTGCTCTAACTCTACAAGAATATTATATTTCTGTCTCTGGTATAAATTTGTTTTCACTTCGTATTAAAAATTATACTCATTTTTTTTTGCTTTTTGCTATTTCTATTTACTTTTCCGCAAACAAAATATATCAGCAATAAAAAGTTGTATTATAGCAATGTTTTTTTTATTATATGTTCATTACTGTTCACATATTTAAACTACATTTTAATAACATTGTGGGTTAGCAAAAAAATCGTTAAAATTTACCATTTTGGCAATCCTCGAAATCATACTGTTAAGGAGTGATTCCAAGGACCACCGCGGCAGGCAGCTAACCAACGACGCGAGCAGCAAAGCTACTCATATTTTGCTTTTCCTTTAGGAGTAACGAGTACGAGTAGCGTTGCTGGTAATATGAATGGCTCTGGCGCTTGCGTGGGAGGTTTGCTGCCTGCCGCGATCCTCGGAACCGTAACTTTAAGTTTAAAGTAAGCAGCTTTGCAAAATATTCAGTAAGCGTAATTAAAGATAAATATATACGATCAATCGACTGTACCCAAGCTATTCAGTTTTAATTTATATTTTGTACTTAATAAACTTCTAAGCCCATATGCCTTGTTTGGACACTCCTAGTAATTTAGTCAAGAAGCGAGTAATTAGGTATTCTCGTGCGTGTGGACAGTAAAAATTAGAAAAGTAGTTTAGTGTAGTAGCTAAACACGCGCAGAAGAATACTAAATTACTCGCTACTCGACTTAATTACTAACCGTGTCTAAACAAGGCATTAAAGATAAAGATAAGAAAAGTTACTCTGACGTTACCAACGCTTAACTCTTATATTATATATATATATATATATATATATATATATATATATATATATATATATATATATATATAAAATTTAGCCTTATGAAGAACAACCAAAATTCAAGAAACTTCCTTTTATTAAAAATGTAACCCACTCGATGGTATCCCTATTTAAAGACTTTAAACACATTAAAATTGCAAAATATAATATGTTAAAGAACGATAATCTCTTTTCTAAAATTAAAGATAAAAGTCCTCCTTTATACAGCAACAATGTCATTTATCAAGTATCTTGTTTAGGGTGCCAGGGCTGTTATATAGGTCAAACATAACAGTGGCTCAAACAGAGAATTACGCAACACAAAAGTGATTGCCGGCTAGGAAAAACACCTGCGCCACTGTTGACCACCATTTAAAAACGGATCATAATTTTGATTATGAAAACGTTAAAATCTTAGACCACCAAAGCAATTATAAAAGCAGGTTATTCCTTGAAATGTGCCATATTAAGAAAAATAAACAATCAATTAATTATAAATCTGATACTAGTCAACTAAGCAATATTTATTCGTATATTTTAAATTGTATGTAATATTTCGCACATTGTAAATAGTTGGTTTTAAATATTTTATTTGTAAAAGTGAGTGTCCTATTGAGTATTACATTTTTTTTGCATTTTCCTAAATAAGATAGGTTCTTTTATGTAAAAAAAGGACAAAGAAAAAAGATGGTATGTGTTTTTTTTTATTATTCAGGAAATTTAGTATATATACGTTGGAGATTTATTATTTTAAGATATCGTTCCTTTATCAATTTAAAAGTTACCATGGTTAAAGTGTCAAAGTTTTTAATTTTATAACTCTACATCTGTAAGTTACTTATACATTTTTTATCTATACACTTTATGTAATGTGCTTGTTTCTTCATCTGTAGTAGTTTACTCTCCTTAAGGAGCTGTTAACCAATGGCTAAATATAGAGTATATTAAGAAAAAAGAGTTTTTAATCATACAGACAGCACACCCGATAAGATTTCTTTTAATTAAGTAGGAATTATTTAAATTTCTACAAAATTACAAGTATATTTTTAACATATTTTAAAAACATTTTATGGGTATGTGCGGTAAAACCTTGGCAGGATAATAAAATGTAATATAAAAATTCATAAAAAAAATTGACTTGTTTTATGTGTTTTACAAAAAAGGGTATTTGGCCTTTGGCTCTGTAACAGATATTCGATTCTAACTTGTTCCATAAACATATTATATACAGGGTTATTTTTAAGTTGATAAATTTCTCTAAACACTGTATAGAAAACAAGAAAATAAGAATATTTTTTAAATAAAATGTTCGAAATTGCAGGGTGTTAAAGTTTTAAGAAAAAAATGCCTTTTTTATCATAACTTTCTTACCACTCAAGATATGTCCATAAAATTTGGTACACTACTTTTGAATATTACATTTTATTTTTTTCTCTAAAAGTTTTTTAAATTTTTTACCAGTGGCGTTCGGACAAGATTTGTATTGAATTTTTTCGAGAAAAAGAATACGCCACTGCTTTTTTTTAAATTAACAATGTTTTTGAAATAATAATTTACGTTGATGTAAAAAATGTCTTCTGTTATTTTTTCGTACGCGAACGGCTTTCGTTTAAAAAAATAAAAGCCATTTTGATGCACGGCAAAATTGCTAAAATCTAATATGCTTTTTTATTTCTTAGTTAGATTTTTGACTGTGTAATAGGTTCCTAATAGCAACAAACTTTACACCTTACTTAATAATTTGATTATACATTTTCTGAGATTACCTGAAGGGAGAAAAAATGTATTTAAAAGTTATAAGAAAACCGCATCTGGGGTACCTAAATTAACCCGCACGGTCCCGGAAAGGTTGTGGCTCTTATTTAAATAAGTTAATTATTTATAAAATATATAGAAATAATAAAAAGTTATTAACATTATAGGAAAAAATAGGTGTTTCTTTATTATTTTTAGTTGAATAGGTACGTACCAAAATTTTAACAACATTAGAAACACTCGTTTAAGGCACGATTTTGCAGGTCATGACTTTTTCAAAACTATTTTATTTATCATCAACTCCATAGACATATTTTGAGTCAGGGTTGGGTTGTATAAAATTATAATTAGTATTCTGAATCGTAGTCAGAATACATTTGGCTGATATTCGAATAGTATCCGAATAGATCTGTGTGTTTGGTATTCCGTAGAATACTTTTTTGGTCAGTATTCGGAATTTTATATTCAGAATACCGTTTTTAAATCGTACTATTCAAATACTTTTTAGTATTTAACGAATACATCTTTTGGGTATTCGAATACCGATAAAATATTAGATAATTTTTTGCTCTTCAAAATAAACAGACAATTTACTCCTTAAAATTTAAAAAAAGCTCTGATTTTTTCGTGTTAAGTGTTCATAAATACCCAATCCTGGTATTCATAAATAATAAGTATTCAAATACTTTTTTTCTTTAAAATATTTACATATTTAGTACTCGAATACTTTTTACGGTATTCGTATTCGTTTTCAAATACCGATTTTTGACATTCGACGCAACTCTGTTTCGAGTTAAATATATTTTGTCATTTTTATCATTCTGCCACGTATAATATTATTCACAACTGGTTAAAATGCTTATTTAATTATTTTTTTAAATTTTTTAATATATTTAATGTTGTTTTTAATAAATGTTTTGATCCCACTTTCTCCCGCAAGAGAACGCTAGGCAGCGCTTACTTTGGCGATGGTGCTGCTGCCTCTATAGGTTTGTTCCAGCAGGCTGTCAAAAATGTTTGCAACCGTTCGGATTCTGCGCACGTCAAATTTGTCGTTTCAGCAGTGCCATCTTTCTAACATTATACAATTAATTGTTTGTTGTTCCAGCAGTAGTTCTAAGATGTTGGAAACTTGTTGGACACTGTTTGAAAAGTTTGAAAACTTTTTTAAAACATTATTGACAATTTTTAACATAACCTTTTTTGTATTGACGTATAAGCAGTATGCACGCCTTGTTTATTTTTCGTTCCAGCAGAAAACTGTTGCCAACATTTCTGACTAATGTTTGTAACAATTTGTTGGAACAAACCTTTATATTTCGCGCACAGTCCCTAGGGTTTGCTAATTTAAGCTATTTTGTATTTTGAGTAATAACGAAGATACTAATGGCGGACACTTAATTTGGTGACCCTGTATTATATTATTATTATTATACTATGTAGTAATATACTATAATGAATTATTATTGCGTTTTTCGATTTTAAATATAACAAGACCAAATATAAGTTTTTACAAGGGCCTTTGAAACATTTAAAACATTACTTATTAATTAAAAGAAGTAATAAATACCATTTTAAATTGATCATAAAACAGTTCTTGATAAAATGTGGGCATATCCCTTTTTATATAAAGACTTCCCAACTAGTGTCCATTGTCCATTATTATTTTATGCATTAACTGCAATAAGGGGTTTTATTATATTCTGGTTACCGAAATAAAGGATATTTTGTACTTACCACCAAGTTAGGAAAGGTTTTGCTTTGATAAAAGCTTAAGGGCACGCATTTACAATTTGCCATGAAAATGTATTGGACAACGGTTTTAACCAAATTATACAGTCAAACTGCAATTTAAGTTTGACAAAGGATACATAATCTTTATCGTATTAGAGATTAACCGAACTAACTGTCATTGGCTTCAGGTTTAAAATGGACAGTCTCGTATTCAGGCTACGCCAATTCTCACATGCACCCGGCCAACTTCGACTGGGGCTAGCGACACCAATTTTACTTTGGCTCCGAGGCGTTCGCATTCGCCATTCTTTTCAAGTGATTTGAATTTTATTTTAATAAATTAATTTTACAATGTTTGTTATTATTATTATAATAATTTGATTGTTTAAATCATTTTGAGAATATTGAAACGTCCATGGTATTGTTTTTAAAAAGTTTAAAAACGTGTTATTTTTTTTTAAATATACCCGCACGGTCTAATTCTATTTATGAATGATTGAAAGAAAAATCTGCCACAGTTCGTAAGTGGAATTATAAAATGTGTATTAGTCTCAGGTTTAATTAGGGAATTTTAAAAAGCTTTGGCTAACCAGAACTAACCATACCCCCCCCCACCTATACTTTGTCTTGGGTAGAAATATTTGAGTAATATCAAGTAACAAAACACCCAAAACCGAAGACAGATTATAGATCGGGGGCATGGTTAGTTCTGGTTAGTTAAACCTTTTTTTAGTTCCTTAATCAAATTAACACTATCGGACCGTGCAGAATTACTTCCAAAAAAAAAACTCGCAAAAATTGCCATATGATTTTCGAGGTTAGAAAACAAGTTACAAAACTTTACATTTGGTGCATGCAAACGCCTCGGAGCCAAAGTAAAATTGGTGTTGCTCCTCAAACTAAAAGCAAATTAGCAGGCAACCCACAATACTTACAATTTCTTGACGATATGGAAAGGTTTATTAAAAATAAAACAAATTAATTTAGTTATGCACTACGTAATACGTACGTTAATATACGAACCTAACTTACATACAGTATGAATAAAGGACAAAAGAAAACAAACTGTTTTTGAGTAAACATTCTTTATTTAATATTCCTTTTTTGTATAGAGAGTATACCTCAATTATTATTATTACCTTCGTAGTAGGTATTAAAATAATCTTATGTAATAAAATACGTCATTAAAGAACCCTGTCTAGGTTTTTTTAATGGGAAAATTACATTCCCTTTTAGTCAAACATGTAGTTCATGTTATCTTTTGGAAAAAAATGTAGCAATAGGAGGTTGAACAGGAAACTATTGGTATAATATTAATGGTATTATGTAATGACATTTTTTTAACTGCAAAGGTTTAGGGATTTTTATAGCCAAGATTGACTTCGTCACAGTAAATTATTATTTGGGATTTGAGCAACTTCATCCATCTTTACGACGAAAGTAAACACAGGACAATGAAATTACAAAATATTCCAAACTAAAATAACTAATATTTCCTTGCAACAATCACAAATAAACACTAAAAATCAAAAAGCCGAATTAAGCTAATCGCTGTTAAAACAACGTTTGCGTTTGCTCGCCTTGGTTCTCTTTTACCGCCAAACTAATGGAGAATCGCATTACGTCGCTGATCAGACCCGATCACATCCGATTACCTACGGAGTTGGCCGGGAGCATGTGAGAATTAGCGTACTCTCTCGTATTCATCTGTATTGAGGCCATTCAGTGTGGTCCAATAAAAAGCATATTTATATAATTTTAGGGCCCTTTTAAATATCCTTGCAAACTTGAAGTTAGCGGTTAGCTAAAAAATATAAATGTTTAATTTTACCAATTCGTTTCGATTTGATTAAATTTGTTAAAAAGTCAGTTGGTTGGAACTGCTTTAAAGAAAAATTAAATCAACATAATAAAAATCTGTATCATGAAAGTTAATTCAAAATTTTTCAAAAAATTTAAAATTAAATTGGAAGCCATGACTTAGTTTTTAGGCATAATTTTTTATTCTAGATAACTTCTTTTTTTTAACATTTTGTTGTATTTTTAAAAATAGGAGTACCTTACTCCTTAGCGATTTTTGATTTTTTGACCTACTCTGTATATTAATTAACTTTTTATTAAAATTAACTACTGCTAATACAGTTTTCGACCATGCATAAACTTGTAGGAAAATAACATTTTTAGACAAATTGCGAATTAAAAAGGTTTTCCTTTTGTTGCATACTTAATGGACCACACTGTATACTTTTAATTGAAGCACTTATACCTAAATTGGTTTTTCTATTATTTTTTAAAAAAAGGACAGTTTAAAATTAAAGTATAAAAAAAACAAAATTTCTTAAAAACCAACTTTAAAAATTTTGTGTTCTGCATTGTATTGTGAGCTGTTACTGCATATTTTTTTAATAAACCCACCTTGTCATAAAACTGAATAAAAATTTAATCTACGGAGTTCGCTTATTTTTTAAGAGCAGAATCTGAAAAATTTGCGGCACTTCTTTACATTTTTAATCTGCAAATTGAGAGCGAAGCGGCTTTGTGAATATCAACATGAAAAATTCTTTAAGGTGTTTCTCTAGTGAATTAACAATTTTAAAAGTACAGTTTTCGGAATTTTTACAGTTTTAACTGAATCTTTATTTAAACTGTTATTTAAAAAGATCAAAAGAATATGAGGACTTAAGACTTTCCAAATTATACGCCATAATAAAACCAGAAAGTAATATTTTATTTAATATTATTTAATACAAACGGTGCTTTGACATAACGAAATATATAAGATTTAAAAAGATAGCTATATGGCGATGATTGTAGGCCATGCAACCGTAAATCTAATGCAATTTTAGGGACAAATATGTTTTGTGTTTTAAAATATAAAAAAATTATAAAAAAATAGAATTCAAAATAATTTTAGGAATTTGTAAAATCTTTATTGGGACAACTTTTTAAAGCAATAGTAATTATGTTGTTTGCCTACTCCGGTTGTATCGGTAGCGTCGATCACTGAAGTTTAGCAGCATGGAGCGCGGTCTTAACTTGGATGGGCGACCGGGTCGTTGTCGGTTTTGGGTAACGGCACGCGCTGTTCTGTTCGGGGTGAAAGAACGGACCGAGCAGCAATCATCTTAGTTATGGAATGAATGGTGTGTGAATGGAAAGGAGTGGGGGTCAAGGTACAATAAGCCTTCAGGCTGCAGTGCACCACCTAGGAGGGCAGTCGTCGGACCTGAGTGGGATGACCCCGAAAGGGCGAAAAAAATAAAGTTTTTGATTTACACGATTCAGTTTTAAGATAACATCATCAACTTTCTTTTCTCCTATGAGGGCCATTATTCTTAGTAAATTTAAGAAAAAGTCCTTTTAAGGTAAAGTATAACATTTTATAGAAACAATTTATTTTTATGTCAAAAATCGTAAATAATAATTTATGCTCCAAGTTGACCATGACTGCGAAGGCCATTAGCTTTACAATTGCAAGGACGTTTGTAAGCAAAGTCAATATAAGGGTATTTTTAACTAAAACTTATAGTATGTCAACAAAGACTGATGTTAACTTTGTATGCTGTGTGCATAAACATATTAAAATTTATCGAGATATTAAGTTGTAAACTTTTTTGAGAAAAAAGTATTTTTATTTTATTATACCCCCTAATAAACCTATAAACACACAAAAATTTAATTTATTGTCTCCAAATTGGCAAAAACAACCTTAAAAAGCCTAAGTATACATAATCATATCTAAAAATATTGTTCCTTAAACTTAAATATTATATTATTTTTATTATATAATAATATGATATACCGGGTGGCAACGAAATAACTATTCAGCATTTTATTTCCTTCAGTTATAACGTATACCCTTCAAATTTTCATATGTTATATTGTGTCATTAGATGCCAATTTTGGGTACAATAGTGTCATTAGGTATAGCTTTCGGTTTAGGCAGAAGTGACATGAATGTTGATATTTTAAATAGAACACCCTGTATATTTTTCAAGATTTAAATTCTTTAAGTCAATTCCAAAACACAATTTTAAACAAATTGATAAACTATTTTTTAAGTTTTAAGAGAAAATGACGTTTGAAAATGTCCAGACGACCGCTCAACATGCAAGTTTATGGGAAACAAATGAACCTCACAAATATTTAAAAAATCCTGGATTGTTTCTTTTTAATGACCTTCTAAGGTTATTACCAAATTTCTTCCTGTTTAACTAAAAGTGCTCTAAAAATTAAAACTTTTAAATATGCTAACTCTAATAATTTTAACAAAACACCCTATGTAGTTTATTTATTATTTTTTTATTAAAATTTAAACCTACCTCTTTTAAAAATTTTACGGTAAAAGATTATGTTATACTGAAATATTGGTTACAAAATAAATTTGTATAACATATTCCGGATACTGTATAAAGTAAGATCGTCGTCGACAAATTTATCTCTGAAACACTATCTTTTTTTCTAAAACAAATAGCGAGGTACGTAGGCTAACCCTGTATGCTACCATCAACAAAAATTGTTGTAAGAAAAAAGTTGGGCGTCTCGTTAAAATAAAGCTACTCACGAATAAATAGGCTTGTTAGTAATGACTTGGAAAAATGGTTCAGGGATCCCTAACTATTATTATTTTTAAGGAAGAAATGTGCTTAAAAACAAAATGGCGGCAATAAAAAAGAAGATAATAGTATCTTTAAACCGAAAAGTGAAAATTAAAATCTAAATGCGTGGATGCATTGCTTCTAAAAGGTTGCCCTAATAACATTTTTACATATATTCTAAAAATATTAAAAAACAAAAATTATACAGCACTTTTTTTATAATGTACATTTTTTCAAAATATCTTTAAAACCAAACAGGATACAGCCGTTATCAAAACGGCATTTCATTGATGTTAAATGGCCTACAACAATCTTTATTTAATTGTTTTTGTATGTCTTATAGTTTTTAATATCCCAATACATTTCCTACCAATTTCGGACACACTGTATATTTACAATAATTATTTAATACTGTTTAAAATAATTATATTTTATTTTCTGTTTGTTAACATTGTTTCTACAGTATTATTTTAAAAATTTGGTTAATAATTAATATTTTTGGCTATGTTTTTATATATTTTTTTAAATGGTTGTTTCTGTAAGGTCTAGAGTCTATGTCTTTGTAAGAGCTGGGTTAAGATGCATATCAATCAGGTAAACTTTTCTATATTTGTTTCGTTATTTTTAACTTTTTACTTGGTTAAATAAGTTTTTATAAGTTAAAAAGTTTGAGCACTTATTTTCATATCATATTTTGTACGACTGGTTCGTCGCCTAATGGCATCCATGTTACAAAAGATACCTAGCTTGAATGATTTATAAAAATACCTTTTAAACATATTTTTCCAAAACTTATAATGATCATAACACATCTTAAAAAGGTTTTTAATACTTTTATAAGTTTAAGTAAATAAAAAAATATTATTATGTTCCTGTAATACTTTAAGCAAAACTTTATTATTAATATGACCGTTAAAAGCTTTTTAAAAGTATTTTAATACACCAGGTAAAATTCAAATTTAGAGCTCCACAAAATGTTTCCATACTAATTTTCAGCTTGTTTTTGGCACTCTTGTCACGAAAATTCTCAAAAATGACGTCCGCGTTCAGGTAACGGTAAACCAGGTGTCAATGGGATGTTTGCCAATGCCATATTTGAATTCAGAAACCCCATTTTTATCAAAGTCCCACGGAGATGACGTTCATTGACTTTCCTCCGCGCTCCAGGTCTTCAGAAGGGGAAATATGAACATCATAATCGTGATCAGTAACCTTTCAACTCCCCGACTTGGGCAAGTTTTGACTCCTATTTCCAAAGTTTTGATTTAAAAGAAAAAATGCATTTTTGGGCACATTTTTGGCTGCAGCAATGACACTTCCGGTTTGTATAAGGTAAAAATTAGGTTCAAATTTTACAACTAATTTTTGTAGGCGAATACAAAAACCGCAGTTTGATCCGTCCTGTCCTAAAAAATTTTAAACTTTTGTGGTTCATCGGTCGACTATACAGGGTGTCCCAACTCTATTTATACAGCAAATAACTTCTCCCTTGTACAAGATGCAAAAATAAACTTAAGATAAAAAATATATATTTGAATACACTTTTCTTCCTGACAGTACTAGTTTATATACAAGTTGTCTCATAAACCTAATTTTCATTGTCAAGTTTTTTAAATTGAACACCCTATATATTTTAACAAATTTGGACTTTATAATAAATTCTGCATAAAAATGTATAACACACTCTACGTCAATTATTGCTGGTTTTTGAGATATCAGCGGTAGGTTTTTTTATCTTTGGACAATCCACGAAGGCTGAAAGCCTAAATACTAACGTACCGTGGGTGTCTTAAGCTGGGTAAGAGGAAGTTTGTTAACACGGGACTTAAAAACTTGAAGATTTGGGGGAAGGAAAGACCTCCGCTGGCAGCAGGTTCCACAGTCTAGAAACTCTAGGGATAAAAGAACGAACGAAATGGGAAGTTCGGGGCCTGTCTAATTGAACTGTATGGGGATGCATACGCGCGGCACCACGACTTTCTCTGTTGGGAACTGCAAGAGGAGGGACTATACTGGACAATTCGTCGGAGCAGAAACCGTAAAAGTATCTATAGAAGAGCGATAGATCTCCCACAGCTCGACGATGAGCAAGAGAAGGAAGTCTTTGAGTAAGTGAAGGATCATTAATAAGACGAACAGCCCTTCTTTGAATGGCATCAAGAATGCTGAGGGTTGTAGGGGATGCCATTCCCCAGACATGAGAACAATATTCCAGAGAGGGTCGAATTTGGGACACATACAAAGTGTATAAATTGGAAGGAGAAAAATACTTTTGGCTCGGAAAAGAAATCCAAGTTTTTTGAAGCCGCGGTGGCTATAGATACAATGTGTTTATGCCAGTTAAGGTTATTCTCAAATGTGATGCCCACAAGGTTAAATGTGTCCCCGCTCTGCAAAACCTGGCCACTCATAAGCAAAGGATGAGTGTTTGATGATTTTTTCGCGACAAGGAACACGATTGTGTTTTGGATGCATTAAATTGAACGAGATTTTTGGCGCCCCAATCCAATATCAAATTGAGATCCTGTGAAAAAGATATCTGCATCGCTCTGCGTTTGCTTTCCAAGTCGGGTTGAGAGATTGGTTTGGGAACCTGAAAAGTGGAGTGAAGGGTACTATCGTCAGCATAACTATGAATGGGATTGGTAGTGGAAGAAAGAAGGTCGTTGATGTGAAGAAGAAACAAAGTTGGTGCTAGTACTGAACCCTGAGGCACTCCAGCATTAATTTCGTGAAAGCTTGAAGAGTGGCCATCAACAATGACTGATATACGTCGATTAGAAAGGTAACTGGAGAGCCAAGAGCAGAGTTTAGTTGGAAGACCGTAGGAGGGAAGTTTATTAAGAAGTGCGTCATACCAGACTTGGTCGAAAGCTTTAGATATATCAAGAGCAACGATCTGGGACTCACCTAGAAACTCAAGAGACTTGTTCCAGTTGTGTGAAACGAAGGAAAGAATATCTGCTGTAGATCTCTTGTGATGAAATCCGTATTGCCTGTCATGTAAAATTTTATGTTTTTCTAAGTACCTAAGAATTTGCGAATTAATGGATTTCTCCATTACTTTACAAAGCATTGAAAGGAGTGAAATGGGTCTATAGTTGGATGGAAGAGATTTAGATCCTTTCTTGGGAATAGGCTGGACACGTGCAGCTCTCCAGCTGTCTGGAAATATACCCGTGTCATAAGAAATTCGAAAGAGCCTGGTTAAAATAGGTGCAAGTTCAGGAGCACATTTTTTTAAAACGATTGCTGGTATTCCATCTAGCCCAGACGATTTCTTGGTGTTAAGAGAAGAAAGGATACGCTTAATGTGTTTTACCTTAAAAATAATATTGGGCATTTTGTGAGGAACTGGGGGAACAGTTGGAATTGGATGATTGACAGGTGGATAAAGGGTTGAATTGGCAGCAAATTGTTTAGCAAATAGTTCGGCCGATCCTTTAGATGTAGAAATAATTTCATCTTCCAAAGTTAATGGTGGAAAAGAACTGGTACAGAAATTTCTACTGATGTTTTTGGCAAAGGTTCAGAAGGATTTGCTGCCATTTGAGCAAGAAAGTACTTTGTTTTATATACGATTATCAAAGGAGTCCTTGGCGTCTGAGATTGTTTGGTGGTAGTGGTTTCTTGCTTCAATGCTGGCTGGGGGTTTTCTAGACTAGGATCCTGTAAAAACTTCTTGTGAGCCTGAACTTTTAAAATTCTAGCCTTGTCACATGTTTTAGTGAACCAAGGTTTGTGATTAGAGGGTTTGATGGTTTTCTTGGTGTGAGGTACATAGGTTTCAACGCCCAATAGAATAGGGTCAGTTGGTTACAGATTTCGGAAGGATCCTGGGAAGAAAAGCAGATAGTGTCCCAAGGGTACGTGGCGAAAAAGTCCCTAAGGCCATCCCAGTCGGCTGAGTTGTAGTGCCATACGATGCGTGGTGGGTAAGATACAGTAACCAAGCCATGATCTGAGCGACCTACAGGGGCAGTAACAGATGCTTCATAAAGTTCAGGGAGAGAAGTAAGAAAAGGTTAATATACTTATTAATGACTAAAAGCCAAAAGTTGCCAAAGTCACTGTCAAAGTGACAAAACATATATAAACCTCACATTGTAAGAACTACTAATAAGTAAGTAAGCTATTTAGTTCATTTTAGATACATACTTACTAATCTTACTTAAAAATCCGCCATAATTAACCTAATGTTTTTTAATGCAATTCAGTAAACAGGTGTCCAAAATAAACTAAATATCTGACATACCTATTAGTAGTTCTTGCAATGCAAGGTAATTAATAAGTTGTTATTATATTATTTGTCACTCTGACAGTAACAGAATTATTTAAAAATATTTGAAACCAAAACATTACTTTATTTATTCACTTTTAATTGTTAATACTCATCACCATACCGCCAATATGTCAACAATCAGCATTAATTGACGTATAGTGATATATATTTTTAATGTAAAATTTTATACAGAGTCAAAATTTCTTAAAATATATAGGGTGTTCCATTAAAAAAATCTACTTACCAATAAAAATCATGCTTTTGTGTCACCTTGTATAATAACTAGAACTATAGCTAAGAGAGTGTATCCGAAAAACATTTTTTAAGTTAAATTTATTTTTGTATTTTGTACAGGGGCGAAGTTATTTAATGTATAAATAGAGTTGGGAGACCCTGTATAGTAACATGTTATGATTTTACTATTTTATAAAAATGGAGGGTCTAACACCCTGACCTATGCCGCAACATGCCAATTCTATGGGGGTTACACCAAAATTAGTCCACGCACAACATTTTAGAGAAGTGTTTAAATAATGTAATGAAATCAGGAGTGCGGACAATTTATTTTTTTTAAATATAACATATCATGCATTCGAAACTTTTTTAATTATTAGGAAATATATCTACCAAACATTATTTTTAGGTAAATAAATATAAAGTAAAATTACCTTCTTTAACACAGTGTGACATGTCTCATCAATTTAATTATTTACAAGTGGGATAACACTCACTTCACCTGGAATAAAACAATACATGGCACAAAGTCATGCAAAATTTACCAGCGTTCACGCAACTGTCAGAGCTTGATGTGTTTAGGGTGCAAAGATGGATTGAATATTCATAGCCTCTTCTAAGTTTGTATGGATCAGTGGCAAGTCATGCTTTTTTAAAAGGGTGTTAAAAAATAACATTTTTTTTTAACAAAAAGAACATATTATAAAGTGGAACAATTTTCTAATTAACTGCTTTTCAAAATGTCCAGATTACTGGGTATGAAATTAAGCATGCGATTAAATTAAAAATTACAAAAAGGCGCGATTTTTTTAATAAGTATACTTATAAGACATTTGATCGTTAGTGGATGTAGGTGTAATGGGACATGTTAGTAATTTCTGATATTGTACTGCAATAAGTTGATATTTGCCCATTTTTACTTAAAAGATGTATTTTTTTGTAATTAAAAATATAAATCCGTAAAGAAATAAACAACAAAAAATCTACGTACAAACATGTTAAGATCTAAATTAATTAGAACAAGTAAAATAACACCTTCATCCACTGATGTCTTAATTTTTCTTTTTATCGTTTTAACATCCCACGAAGGCATATGCCTAAATAGCAGAGTACCGTGGGTGTCGGGTTATTAGATGTTTAACCCATCGTTCCCCCTGTTCCGTCAACGTTGTTCAAGCACTGAAACATGCAGTTATGCATTTCACAGCACCTTTTAGACAACGCGGTAGTGCTACCACGGTCGTTAATTTTAAATAACTACTATCTAAATATGTCTCCGCTGGAAATCGAACCGGCAACCTCTGGCTTCGAAGATCAAAGCTCTGTCCACTGCGCCACGGGGAGACAATTGTTTAGTTGCTATTATAAATAAACCCATTTTCCGTGGTTGTTATTGCTTTGATTTATAAATGTTTTAGTACTCTTGTGATATTGGGTTTTTAATAAACATACCTTTAAAAAAATAAATAAATATTGATTTATTCAATTTATGGCCAACTATTTTGTTTTTATTTTTTGTTATTTTAGCTGTTTAGAACCAAACAAAATATCAATTGTTATACGGACAGTACAAGTATAGGCTTTTTAAGAGGACAAATGGACCAAAAATTTTATTTAAAAAAAATCCGTTCTTTATAAAAAAATTTGCTTGTAGAAAAAATATAATTCACGAAGAGAGAATGGTGAGTTTGTATAGAGGGTTCGCAATAACTTAAAAACATAATTTTTCTTCAAGAGTTAACTACCTATATTTTTTACTTTTAAGTAAAATGTCATTGGAAAAATTTATTTAGAATAAAGTTTGTAAAATTTTATTAAACTTTATAATTTGGCGACAACGCCTTGATCACATTCGTTTATAGCTTTTAAATCTGTTCTGTAAAAATTTGGAAAAAGCAGGTTTTATTAGAGCTTTTTTAGGTCATTTAATTTTTAAAATATAATATAATTGTTTTTTAATGGCTCAAAAATCAGTTCCTTGAAATTTTTGATACTCTTGTAACATCAATAAAGTAATTTAAAATGCTATTTCTAATAAATTTTCCAAATAATATATTTACTTATAAATAAAAGATAAAAGTAGTTTACTTTTGAGAAAAATATATGTTTTTTAAGTTTTGCGAACCATGTAAACAAAATCAACATTTTTTTCCTCGAAAATCCTATTTTTTTTTAATGAAAAATGACCTTTTTTAATAAAATTTTGGGTTCATTTGTCCTCTTGTAAAGTCCATCCATGGACAGTCTATACAGGGTAATCAAACTTAAGACAGCACTATTGCTAACTTTTTTTTATTGAAGATACGATGTCGGTTAAATTAATAAAGTTGTAGCATTTTTTATGCTGATTACCGTGATACCAACTGAAAAACACAACCATAAAATTAAATAAAATATACCACATTTGATATGTCTTTCCCTTAAAAGTTTTAGAAATATTGCCATTCAAATCTAGAAAACAGTGAATATAATATCAATGTTTAACTAAGATACCAAACTTATAGTGTTTATAGCTTTAAGTTTTAAATAAAATGAAAATTTAACATAATTTTTAGATTTGGATGGTTATATTTCCAAAACTATATGAGATAGACATATTAAATTTGGCAAATTTTTAAAAGTTTTAAAAAATTTTAATGGTGATGTAATATACAGGGTGTTTTATTAAAAATGCCAGTTTATATTAAATTCCAAAGGATAGTAATATTTCTGAAACTATTAAAAATTGGATATATCACATGTTGACTTTTTAAAGCTCTTTGATAGATTATTTAAATCGTGATATAATATACAGGGTGTTTTATTTAAAAAGGTAATATTGTTTTGCAATAAATCAAATACCCGATGTATAAAATTGTTTTTTTGTTGGCAGCACGTTATTTAGCAAAAAAAAAAACTTCAAGTTCACTAATTTAATGGACATCGTATCTTCAATAGTAAAGAAGTTTGCAATAGTGCCGAATTAAGTTTAATCACCCTTTATTTTTAAAATTACAAAAACAATCTTTTTTTTTTAATTCTCAGATACAGGGTGTTGCAACTTGGAATAGAATCTAAAAAATACCATATTCTAATTTTTATGCTTGGTTGCACTTGGTAAAATAAATTTTATATTTTAAAGAAAATATAATATTTGTAAACAATTCATTTATTTGTATTTATATATTAATAAATACTTTGCTATTTTAGCATATTTAAGAAAATTATGTCTTTATACGCCCTGCAAAATTATTAAACTGTTCCATGAGATAATAAGTACATTTATTTGCTCAGACAATTAAAGTTTTATTAAACATATTTTAATACCGTTATTTATTTGCATTTTTATTTACCAACCGTTAATATTTTTAAGAATGTTTTAACTAAAATAACATAAACAAAATGTGTATCAAGTATCCATCAAATTGTGTACCGATTCTCAATAAAATTGTGTAGTTCATTATAAGTTAAATTATGTACAACTTGATAATTAATTGTTTCTTATTATGTTGTTTTTTTTTTTTTTAATAATAATAACTTTTGTAAGACCTGTAAAAGTACTTATTTTAAGTTTCAACACAAATTAATAATAATGTGAAAGTGTTAAAACCTGGAGAAGTAACCAAAAGTATTCAAGGAAAACAAACAAAACATATTAAAAACTTTAAAAAACCTTTTAAAAGTATTTATAAAATAAATATTCCTTTTACGTATTAGAAAAAATATATAAAAGGTACAACTAACGTTACACATAGAAAATCTCCGGCAAGTGCTGGTTAACCTTTTCATCTGCAAAAACTATTTATACGCACGGGAGCTGCACTAGCTTGTTACCAAGGACCTAATAATTTTAGATGAAGGATAAAAAAAAACTTCTAAATATAAAAAATCCATTACCAAGCTTAAGGCAAAAAGACAAATTTGCATGTAATGCCGTATGAACTTTTTTATTATTTGTCCTATATTCAAATGCCAGGCTTTTAGTGCAAATATTGGCTATTTCCCGTCAGAATGCATCGTTTGCAAAACAAATTGAAATTAAAGGTGATAACAGCAAACCAGCAGAATTGAATTGCAAGTCTATATGCTTGCAAACTGCAAAATCAATCAAATATGAATAATGATCTTTAACAGATTCTGCTTTTAAATAAAAATTAATTATTATATTTACATTTTAAAAAATTATATTTAGTATAATAAATTCAACAATGTTTAATTTGATTTTTTTATCTATCTATGGGCAACCCATGAAGCCTAAAAGCCCTAATACTAACGTACTGTGGGTGCTTTAAGCAAGGATAAAGGGAGTTTGTTAACACGGGATTTAAATATTAAAAAATAAAAAAGGTAGGACTTTGCCTCGACAGCAGGTCTTACATTCTGGACAATAATGACAAATGAAAGAACAGAGTGGTAGGTTTGGGGCTATCCAGTTCGACTGTATATGTTTCCTTTTTTGTGGAACAACGAGTTTCTCTAAGTAAGAGTACCCATAAAAAGCGATATATCTTCTACAGCCCAATGATGGGCACAAGAACTAATAGCCCGAATCAAGAATATTAAATATAGAGGAAGGCGCCATTTTCCAGATAAAAGAACCATATGTTAAAGACGGTCAAATTTAGATTACATTGAAACTGCGGCAGTGATCGTGTATAATCGCATGTTTTACGATTGCTCGCATCCTATGATACTTCTCCATAAGATCCGAGCGATCATGAAAGATTTTAGTGGTCAAGAGTAGCGTTGCTGTGTAAATTAGGAGAGGAGAAATCCGAGCTTTTCTGAAGCTGCAGTGGCTATAGATGTAATGTGTTTAGCCCAGTTAAGGTTTTTCTTAAATGTGACGTCCACAAAAATAAATGTGTCTTTAATTTAATATGCAGATTTTAACCGCTAATAAATACAGGATAAGTTTTTGACTTTTTTTACGAAAAGAAACATGATTTGTTTTAGTTTTTGCATTAAATGACTGCCCTGTAAGTAAGATATCTACATCGCCCTTTGTTTACTTTTTAAGTAAGGTTAAGAGATTGGTTTAAAATTCTATGGTATGGATGGTATGGGGTACCATCGTCAGTTAAACTATAAATAGAATTGGTTGATGTAAAGAAGAAACAAATTTAATACCAGTACACAGCCCTTAGGTACCCTTGCACTAACAGGGAGAAGGGCTAAAGAGTTGCCAAAGAAAATTGTAAATCCAAGAACTGAGTCAAAATGATCTGTTTACGGACTAAGTATTGGTTTTATTATATTGTTAAGACCATAACGCAAATATTATATTCCCAAAATAATATGATTTTTATATATTGTTATCCTTTATAAAAGTCTGTGGTTCAAATTCGGTTATAAGGTTACAATGGTTCATAATCTTAGTAATGGAAAAAAATTTTTTTTGCTTTTTTAACAAAAGTAGGTACGAGCTAAAGTAAAACTGAGTACACATGTATGTACAGGATGTAAAAATACCCCGGAAAACGTATTTAAATGTCTTGGTTGCCATTTTCTTATTCCTAAAACAAAATCTTAAGAAAGTCAATGAACATTTTAATAATGTAATAAATGGTTTTTGTTATATGCCTAAGCACCGTTAGTTTCCAATTGTCCGTGTAGCAAGTGTTATAACTCACTGATGCTTTGGAGAAAAGACATAGACAAAATGTCTGTGGTACTGCTTATTGGTTAAAGTTAATGCCTACATAGTAAAGGCTGTACCGTGCCTACATAGCACAGGCAGGGGTGTCAAATTTTACGAAATGTGATTTCTTATAGACCAGGAGACACTTTTCTACTTGGTTTTTTAATGTCCCCGCTTTTTTTTATCACGGTGGTTCATGAAAAGTCTATTTGTTTTTTGTAGCTGTATAAGCTGATGAATTTTCCTCCCTTGATGTAACAAATGGTTAGTTAAGCTTCATCATCCTTCAGATGTTCGAAATCACGGAAAAGTGTTCGAATAAAAATACTTTTTAATGTTTTTAAATGTATTATGTTTTATATGGTCGTTATAAAAAAACAAGCACCAAAAATACTATTAAACAAACTTACCATAATATTTATAAATTAAATTATGTAGATTTGTATCACTTAGGGGTTTTTGATTTTGAAGAGTATTGTTTAAGAAAAATGTCGAAATAATATTTAGTATTCTACATGGGATTTACGTTATTTTTCTTCATCTATAAATGTTCATGACGTTTGTACAATCTCGATTCCTGTCGAAAGCAACAAGACGGAATACTGCTGCGAATGATGGATCACATTTGTATTGAAAAGCCTTTGTGTACTTGCTATACATTGATGTTTTATAATATAAGTGTTTTTTTTTAAACAAACTATATTTAAAGCATTTTTGTTAAAAAACCATACCCTATTTAAAACTGTTAAACTTAATTCTAGAGTAAAAGTGCTAACTGATCTGAGAAGTCGAAGAAATAAGTAAAGAATGTATTGCTAAACTTACTGATGGCCTTAACTTTGGATTTTGTTGTCATTCAGCGCCAATATTAGGTCTGACACACAGAACATATTATTTTAAACAAAAAAAATATATATATATAAGCATTTATAACACGTCCACTCTTTAATTATGCAGGTCGTCCTGTAAGTAATAATAGAAAAGCTCCATATTTTTTATGTCCAAATATTAAGAATTAACCAAACATACCTGTATTTAAAAGTGGATAATAAGGAAGATACAGGGTGGTCAAAGTAAAAAAATGCGAGTAACTTGATATCTATATTTTGGTCACTATAAATTAATAATAAAAGTAAATAGGGTCACGGACTTTTTAAACCAATGAAATACAATTTTTGTTGTGTTCAGCTGTTTTTCTCAATTTATAGGAAACAAAGTATAGGAGTTTTTTTACATAGGCAATTCAGATCTGATAATTTTGATGTGTAAACCATATAAGGGGTAAGCTACACTATTTAAATTTTCCTAAAACGTCTCAACTTTTTATGCTACTCTGTATGTACTATCTAAGTAAACCATTAGTTAACTAATATTTTAATTAAATTTAACTTATGTTTTTATATAAACAAAATACAATTTTAACTTAACAAGGCCGTTGTTTTTTTATTTTTTTGTTTTTTTTTTTTAATTTTGTGTTAGGCGGCCGGCCAGTTTATAAGGGTCAATTGGGCTGAACAGGGTCAGCTCGCTATACCCCGGGACCAGGACCGAAGCGGTCCCATTCCTTCTAGATGGACTTTTGGCGTGTACCCAACAAAAAAACATTGAATAAATGATTCCGCCTAACCAATATAGAGCATATCCTCAATGCCCTATATTTTTTTATATTTGGACAATCCACGAAGGCTGAGAGCCTAAATACTAACGTACCGTGGGTGTCTTAGGCAGGGTAAGAGGAAGTTTGTTAACACGGTACTTAAAAACTTGAAGATTTGGGGGGAAGGAAAGACCTCCGCTGGCATCAGGTTCCACAGTCTAGAAACTCTAGGGATAAAAGAAAGAACGAAATGGGAAGTTCGGGGCCTATCCAATTGAACTGTATAGGGATGCATACGCGCGGCACCACGAGTTTCTCTGTTGGGAACTGCAAGAGGAGGGACTATACTGGACAATTCGTCGGAGCAGAAGCCGTAAAAGTATCTATAGAAGAGCGATAGATCTCCCACAGCTCGACGATGGGTGAGAGAAGGAAGTCTTTGAGTAAGTAAAGGATCATTAATAAGACGAACAGCCCTTCTTTAAATGGCATCAAGAGAGAACGCCCTATGCTTTCTCCACAAAAACTACTTTGTAAGAATGGCTTCAAGCCACCGTTTTTAAAATATTTGCATTAAAGTGTTTTATTGCAACCAAAAATTTATGGAAAAATATATTTTCCATTCTTACAAAGTACACCTTTTCTTATGTATAAACCAATTGGGTGTTTACTGGGTGTTTATGGTAATATTTTTTTTACTACGATATCTAAGTCCTAGCACATCTTTCTAATGCCAAAGATCACTTTAAACATGATGCGCCAAAAGAGGAAAGGACTTTTTTATTTCTTCTGGGCCCCCTGACTTCTCCACACTTCAAGGAAGTTGTAAAACGATTGTAATTTTCCAAGGATGTTACAGTCACATAATATACATCACTATAAATTTTTAAATAATAAATAGATTCAAAAACCGTTTTTGGACATTACTTTCAACCTTTGACGCTACCGAAATATGTTAATAGTCCAATTAAATTGAGCCTGAAATCACAATTTGGGGGAGTGAATGAATTTTTGACATAAGTTACTTTAAAGTGTCTACAAACAAAAAAAATAAAAAAATTTCAACCCCCGGGGAAGGGTGGAAAAAAATAAATAAGGTGTTTTCTTGCAATTACTTTAAAACGGTTGGAGCTACAAAAAAAAATTCTAAACAAAAGTTGTAACACTAAAAATAATAAATTAAAATGGTCTCTACCATTTTTTCCCCAGATGACATTAGGGTTGCTAAAACTTAAGGGATGATAATTTCAATGAAAAAAATATATAACTATTAAAAAATTCATGAATTTGCATTTATTTTTGACATAATTACCCTTAGAGAGTCTACAAACGAAGTGTAGAAGAGATTTTGTTTCAACCCCCGGAAAGGGGTTAAAAAAATTTATGTGTTTTTTGGAATTATTTTAAAATGGTGAGAGTTAGAGAAAAAAGTTTTTAACAACAGCTGTACAGCTAAAAATTCTACATAAAAATGGTCCTTATCATTTTTTCTCCAGATGACATTAGGGTGGCTTAAACTTAAGGGATGATATTTTAATTTAAAAAATTATAACTATTTAAAAACTTTATGTATTTGCATTTTTTTTTTTTGACATAATTAACTTTAGAGTGTCCGAAAACGAAGTGATGAAGATATTTTGTTTCAACCCCTCTGGAAAGGGGTTGAAAAAGGGTAATAATTGTGTTTTATGGGAATTATTTTAAAACGGTTGGAGATAGAAAAAAAGTTCTTAACGAAAGTTTTAGAGCTAAAAATTCTACATCGAAACATTTCTCATCATTTTTTCCTTAGATGACATAAGGGTGGATAAAACTTAAGGGATGGTAATTTTAATTAAAAAACATATGACTACATATTTAACAAATTCCTGTATTTGCATTTTTTTGTCATTATTACCTATAAAGTGTCTATAAACGAAGTATACAAGAGTTTTTGTTTTAACCCCCGAAAAGGGGTTGAAAAAAATAAGATGTTTTCTTGGAACTACTTTAAAACAATTACGTTAGAGAAAAAATTCCTAACAAAAGTTATAAAACTAAAAATTTTACATCGAAATGATGACATTAGGGTTGCTAAAACTTAAGGGATGATAATTTCAATTAAAAAATCATAACTATTTAACAACTTCATGTATTTGCATTTTTTCTTGACATATTTAACTTTAGAGTGTCCAAAAACGAATTAAAAAAGATATTTTGTTTCCACCCCTCTAAAAGGGGCTAAAAAAGATAATAATTGGGTTTTATTGGAATCATTTTAAAACGGAGGATTTAAAAAAATGTAGAGCTAAAAATTCTACATTGAAATGGTCCCCATCATTTTTTCCTTTAATGACATAAGGGTGGATAAAACTTAAGGGATGACAATTTTAATTAAAAAATTATAACTATTTAACAAATTCATGTATTTGCATTTTTTGACATAGTTAACTCTAAAGTGTCTATAAACAAAAATAAAGTTGATTTTGTTTTAACCCCCGGAAAGTGGTTGAAAAAAATAAGTTAAGTGTTTTTTGGAATATCTTTAAAAAGGTTGAAGTAAGAGAAAAGAATTCTTTACAAAAGTTGTAAAACTAAAAAAATTACATCGAACTGGTTCCCATCATTTTTCTTGCAGATGACATTAGGGTTGCTAACACTTAAGGGATGATAATTTTGTTTAAAAGAAATTATAACTATGTAACAAATTCATTTCTTTTTGGCATAATTAACTTTAGAGTGTCTTAAAGCGAAGTGTAGAAGATATTTTGTTTCAACCCCCTGGAAAGGGGTTAAAAAAATAAAAAGTTGCTTTCTTGGAATTAATTTAAAACGGTTGAAGTTGAAGAAAAAAATGGTACTTTCACAAGAAAAATGGTAGATTTTTATTAAATGGCTTAAAACAACCAAAAAAAGGGCTCTACCGCAAAACAAGTTAAAAAGTGTTTATGTTGTTAGTGTTTAGTGTAAGACGATTATTATTTAAATTTTTATTCTATTTTCTACTGCTGTATTATTAAAAAACTTAGTTTAGGATTAGTTAAAGCCAACTGGGGGTTGAACCTACCCATTTAAAATATATTGCTGTCAAGTATATGCCTTCTTGACTTCATTTGTAGACACTTTTATGTAAATTATATACATATATATAAAAAAATTAAAATACATGAATTTTTTAAATAGTTACATATTTTTTTTAATTATAATCCCTTAATGTAAAATTTTTAGCTATAAAACTTTTGTCAAAAACTTTATTCTCTAGCTCCAACCGTTTTATAGTAATTTTAAGAAAACACTTTTTTATTTTCTTTTTCAACCCCTTTTCGAGGGGTTAAAACAAAATCTCTTTTATACTTTATTTATAGACACTTAAAAAAGTTAAGTATATCAAAAAAATTGCAAATACATACATGAATTTGTTAAATACTTATGATACTTTTTTTATAGTTACCCTAACATCACCTGGAGAAAAATTATGAGAACCATTTCGATGAAAAATTTTTAGCTCGACAACTTTGTAAAGAACTATTTTCTCTTACTCCAACCGTTTTAAAATAATTCCAATAAAACACATAAAACAATTTTTACTCGCTTCCAGGGGGTTGAAACCAAATATCTTCCACACTTTGCTTTTAAGACACTCTAAAGTTAATTATGTCAAAAAGAAATGCAAATACATGAGTTAAATAGTTATGATTTAAAAAAATTATCATCCCTTTAGTGTTAGCAACCCTTATGTCATCTGCGAAAAAATTATGGGAACCATTTCGATGTAAAATTTATTTTTTTTTCAACACCTTTCCGGAGGGTTAAAAAAATCTACTTTATTCTTCATTTATAGACACTTTGGAGTTAACTATGTCAAAAAAATGCAATTACATGAATTTGTTAAAAAGTTATAATTTTTTAAATTAAAATATCATCCCTTAAGTTCTAGCCACCCCAATGTAATTTAAGAAAAAAATAATGAGAAATATTTCGATGTAGAATTGTTAGCTCTACAACTTTCGTAAAGAACTTTTTGCACTATGGCCAATCGTTTTAAAATAATTCCAATAAAACACATTAATTCCCTTTTTCAACCCCTTTCCAGCGGGGTTGAAACAAAATATTTTCTTGACTTCGTTTTTGGACACTCTAAAGTTAATTATGTCAAAAAGAAATGCAAATACATAAAGTTGTTAAATAGTTATTTTTTTAAAAATTGAAATTATCATCCCTTAAGTTTTAGCAACCCTAATGTCATCTGGGGAAAAATGATGGGTACCATTTCGATTTAAAATTTTTAGTTCTAAAACTTTTGTTGGGATTTTTTTTCTAACCTCAACCGTTTTAAAATAATTTTAAGTAAACACCCTATTTATTTCTTTTCAACCCCTTTTCGGAGGGTTAAAACAAAAACTCTTGTATACTTTGTTTATAGACACTTTATATGTAATTATCATCCCTTAAGTTTAAGCCACCCTTATATCATCTGGAGAAAAAAATAATAAGGATCATTTTGATGTAGAATTTTTAGCTCTACAGCTTTTGTAAAAACTTTTTTAAACTTTACCCATTTTAAAATTTATTTTCAAAAAACACATTAATTGTAGACACTCTAAGGATAATTATGTCAAAAATAAATGCAAATTCATGAATTTGTTAAACAGTTATATTTTTTTTTAATTGAAATTATCATCCCTTAAGTTTTAGCAACCCTAATGTCATCTGGGGAAAAAATGATAGAGACCATTTTGATTTATATTTTTTAGTTTTACAACTTTTGTAAAGAATTTTTTGTAGCTTCAACCGTTTTAAAGTAATTGCAAAAAACACTTTATTTTTGTTTTCAACCCTTTTTCGGGGGTTGAAATTTTTTTAGTGTAAGTGTCTACAAACAAAAATATATAAAAAAATAGTTTTAGCAACCCTAATGTCATCTGGGGAAAAATGATGGGTACCATTTCGATGTAAAATTTTTAGTTCTAAAACTTTTGTTAGGAATTTTTTCTCTAACATCAACCGTTTTAAAGTAATTCCAAGAAAGCACATTTTTTTAACCTCTTTTCGGGGGTTAAAATAAAAACTCTTGTATGCTTTGTTTATAGATACTTTATAGGTAATTATGACAAAAAAAATGCAAATATATGAATTTATTAAATATGTAGTTATATATTTTTTTAATAGATGGTATTTATTTGGGTACACGCCAAAAATAAAATTAAAAGTACTAAAAACCAAAAAATTTTAAACAAGTAAACAGATAATTAAAAATCGACGTTTCGGTGGCAAATCTGCCACCGTTGTCAAGACAAATGAAATAAAACTAATAAAAATAAAAACTTACTATTATTTAGGCTTTAAAATTCACAATTTTTCTGTTTTTTTGGGATATTCTGAAAACTTTGACATTAAATGTCAAAACATGTTTGTTTGGTTATAGTGTCAAAATTAAATGAATCCGCCAAACTACAGAACATATCTTCAATATATTTTTTTAATTAAAATTATCATCCCTTAAGTTTTATCCACCCTTATGTCATCTAAGGAAAATATGATAAGAAATGTTTCGATGTAGAATTTTTAGCTCTAAAACTTTCGTAAAGAACTTTTTTTTCTATCTCCAACCGTTTTAAAATAATTGCAATGAAACACAATTATTTCCTTTTTTCAGCCCCTTTTCAGAGGGATTAAAACAAAATATCTTCTTTACTTCGTTTTCGGACACTCTAAAGTTAATTATGTTAAAAAGAAATGCAAATACATGAAGTTGTGAAATAGTTTTCATTTTTTTAATTAAAATTATCATCCCTTAAGTTTAAGCCACCCTAATGTCATCTGGAGAAAAAATTGATAAAGACCATTTTGATTTATTATTTTTAGTGTTACAACTTTTGTTAGGATTTTTTTCTAGCTCCAACCGTTTTAAAGTAATTGCAAGAAAACACTTTATTTTTTTTTGTCCTTTTCCGAAAGGCTGAATTTTTTAAAAATATTTTTTGTTTGTAGACACTTAAAAGTAACTTTTTAGTTTTACAACTTTTGTAAAGAATTATTTTTCTCTAACTTCAACCGTTTTAAAGTTATTCCAAAAATACACTTTACTTATTTTTTTTCAACCACTCTCCGGGAGGTTAAAACAAAATCTACTTTATTTTTCGTTTATAGACACTTTAGAGTTAACTATGTAAAAAAGCAAATACATGAATTTTTTAAATAGTTATAATTTTTTAATTAAAATTATCATCCCTTAAGTTTTATCCACCCTTATGTCATTAAAGGAAAAAATGATGGGGACCATTTCAATGTAGAATTTTTAGCTCTACATTTTTTTTAAGGAACTTTTTTCTATCTCCAACCGTTTTAAAGTAATTGCAAGAAAACACTTTATTTTTTTGTCCTTTTCCGAAAGGCTGAATTTTTTAAAAATATTTTTTGTTTGTAGACACTTAAAAGTAACTTTTTAGTTTTACAACTTTTGTAAAGAATTATTTTTCTCTAACTTCAACCGTTTTAAAGTTATTCCAAAAATACACTTTACTTATTTTTTTCAACCACTTTTCGAGAGGTTAAAACAAAATCTACTTTATTTTTCGTTTATAGACACTTTACAGTTAACTATGTAAAAAAAGCAAATACATGAATTTTTTAAATAGTTATAATTTTTTAATTAAAATTATCATCCCTTCAGTTTTATCCACCCTTATGTCATTAAAGGAAAAAATGATGGGGACCATTTCAATGTAGAATTTTTAGCTCTACATTTTTTTAAAGAACTTTTTTTCTATCTCCAACCTTTTTAAAATGATTCCAATAAAACACAATTATTACCTTTTTTAGCCCCTTTCTAGAGGGGGAAACAATATATCTTCTTTACTTCGTTTTTGGACACTCTAAAGTTAATTATGTCAAGAAAAAATGCAAATACATGAAGTTGTTAAATAGTTATGATTTTTTTAATTGAAATTATCATCCCTTAAGTTTTAGCAATCCTTATGTCATCTGGGGAAAAATGATGGAAACCATTTCGATGTAAAATTTTTAGTTTTAAAACTTTTGTTAGGAATTTTTTCTCTTAAGTAATTGTTTTAAAGTAATTCCAAGAAAACATCTTATTTTTTTCAACCCCTTTTCGGGCGGTTAAAACAAAAACTCTTGTATACTTTGTTTATAGACACTTTATAGGTAATAATGACAAAAAAATGCAAATACATGAATTTGTTAAATATGTAGTTATATGTTTTTTTAATTAAAATTACCATCCCTTAAGTTTTATCCACCCTTATGTCATCTAAGGAAAAAATGATGAGAAATGTTTCTGATGTAGAATTTTTAGCTCTACAACTTTCGTTAAGAACTTTTTTTCTATCTTCAACCGTTTTAAAATAATTCCCATAAAACACAATTATTACCCTTTTTCAACCTTTCAGAGGGGTTGAAACAAAATATCTTCATCACTTCGTTTTCGGACACTCTAAAGTTAATTATGTCAAAAATAAATGCAAATTCATGAATTTGTTAAACAGATATATTTTTTTTAATTGAAATTATCATCCCTTAAGTTTTAGCAACCCTAATGTCATCTGGGGAAAAAAATGGTAGAGACCATTTTAATTAATTATTTTTAGTGTTACAACTTTTGTAAAGATTTTTTTTTGTAGGTCCAACCGTTTTAAAGTAATTGCAAGAAAACACTTTATTTATTTTTTCCACCCTTCCCCGGGGTTGAAATTTTTTTTTAATTTTTTTGTTTGTAGACACTTTAAAGTAACTTATGTCAAAAATTCATTCACTCCCCAAATTGTGATTTCAGGCTCAATTTAATTGGACTATAATACATACATCAAAATGAAATGTCGATTTTTAGTGGCCCGCTTAAATATTTTTAACTCACAAGCAATATTATTTTTATAAGTTTCAATTTAAGCAATAATATTGTTATTATACTTAAATCAAAACAACAAACCGACCCTGCATTGCAATGCTTTAACTTCAGAATTATGATTTATTGCCTTTAATTATTTACTGTTAGTCGAGGCAATGAAGCAGTAAAAAGGGCAAAAGTTCGGAATTTTTAGGACAGGACGGATCGGTATGTGGCTTTTTGCGTTCGCTTTTAAAAATTATTTGTAAAATTTTTAACTAATTTTTACTCTATACAAACTAAAGGTTACGTTGCTGCAGCCTAAAATGTATTTAGGAAATGCTATTTTTACGACTTTTGAAAAATGTATTAACTTTGTAAACAAGAGTCAGGACTGGCCCAAGTCAGATACTCTGGGGGTTTTAAGGTCGCCGATCACGATTAAAATGTTTAAATTGACCCTTCAAGAACCTGGAGGTCAGGAACGCCGACAAACGTCATCTCCGTGAGACTCCCATATTTTGTGCGGGAAAGAAGAGAAACTTTTCGCCGGGATTTTTTTGGTAGCTGAATTCAAATATGGCATTGGCGAACACCCCACCGTCACCTAGTGTGCCCTAACCTGAACATGGACGCCATCTTTAATAGTCTAAGAAACGAATAGGAAGCGACTTTTATCCATCTGATTACCGGATAAAAACTGTTTTATATAAAAGATAGTATTTAAACAAAGGTATTGCCATGGGTTTGCCTAAAAAAAATAGTTCAAGGCTATGACCAATTTAAAAAAATATAAGTTTTCACATTTTTGAGCTACCCTGTATATTGCCAATTTTCAATTTCTTATTGTACATGACAGTACTAATATATAAGTTCATTTTGTTTCTTCGATTTTAGAAATAAAACTGTGGTAATTTTTAAAATTTTTAACTTAAAAAAATTTTGGTACATTCTGTATTATTTCAAAATAAATATTTTAATAACTAGCATACGCACGTATTTAAAATTATAGGGGTTGCCATTATACAAGGTATGACAAAAAATTTGAGGTTTGAGTTATGAATATGGTTCTGAACCAATTTTTTAGGCAACCCTATGGCGATACCTTTATTTAAGTACTACCTATAATAAAAACAGTTTGGATCTTGTAAGCAGATGCGTCAAGGTCGCCTTCTATTCGGATCTGGTACTATGAGAATTTTTCTAACAAGAGTGCCAAAATCAAACCGAAATTATTGTGTTGGCATTTGGTCCAATAAAAAAGTTGATCCAGTCCTGTAAGAATGACAAGAATAATCTTCAGTTAGATCTCTAAACTTTGACTTTCCTTCCAATGCTTAAAACGCTTTTATGTAAGTAAAGGGTGGGCTATAACTCTATGAGCAGTTTCAATATCAATAAATTAAACGGTACAGAACTTACATATATTTTATTTATATTGTTTTAAACTACAAATAATGAAAATGTTTATGACCTAAAACTTATATTTTTCAAGTGTCGTCTCTCATGTTGCTGACATTCTTAATCCAAAGTTGCATATTTTTAAAAACTTGGGGACCAGGATAATAATAAAGCCATAAATATCAAAATGACAACGTTATGTCACGCTAACTGGTATTTTTATTGTTGTTCATAAATATAAGGCGATAATAGTTTAACAATTTTTAAAAATATATTAGCATCTAACTAGCAAACGGGTTAACTAAAAATCTAAAGTTTTTACCATGGACGTAGATTTGCATGCTCTTCAATAAACTTTCATAGAATTTTTCTCTAAAATAATTAGGGAGCCAATAATTGACCCCATTAAAAATTACATGGGATTTCCTATTCCTGCCCGGCGATGCATCAGCCGGTATAATATTACTACCTCTTAATTATAATTAAAGTTTTTATTTAGATGAAGAAAGAAATGCAGATGCATATGACAGTTCTTAATTAAAAACGAACAATTTTTATTTTAATGGAAAACTAAAGTTTTATATGTTTTGTCTAGAAATGTCGTTTAATTAACTCTTTGCATTTTATTAAAAACTTGAAATATGGCTTATTTCTTAATGTTTTATGCTACCTTATTCACTTCTTAAAATTAATTATTAAAATAGGTTGAACAATGCTGTAGTATTTTTTTTTTATTTTTATTGATACTAACGAAACTAAATAGGGTTGTCAGACTAACAAAATGTCACTTTTATGTGTATATGAAATTTTTAACTTTTTAAAAGCACACTCTTCATATTTTTAGTTTTTCGAATTCTACGGACCATTTTTGGTTAATACAATATTTTTACAACGAATTTTGGTTAAAAATATTTTTATATAACCCTATGGATTTTGAGTCCCAGTCAAATTGGCTAAAACTATGGTATTTTATAGTTCTCAACTTTCTGATCAAAAGTTAGGTATCACTGGTCCAACGTGATCCTATAAATAGTTCTCAAGATATACAGTAACCGCCAAAGAGTTGAACACGTATGGAAAAAAAAACTTTTTTTTCCAATCACCTCTGCTTATCCAGTAACCTAAAAATTATTTATGACATCCGGCTCACGGGGGTCGGTTGGGGAGATAATAAATAAAAATTAAATTAAAATATTGTTACAGACTTTCAAAAATGTGTTTAGTTTAGAGAATTTTAGAGAGTTAGGATCATTTAATTTAGTTTGTTAATTTATTTAAATAATTTACCTTAATTTTTCCAAGTTCTTTCATAACTTTCGAAGGTTTCCGAAAACGCCCGAATTATCCAGTGAGAACTTTTATGCCATCCTGTTCTATGGAATTTTTGCGATATTTCTCCAAGATTCTAAATCATTCTTTACTCTTTCACCATACTATAAAAGGGCGACGGGAAACCTCCGAATAGTTAGTATTAATTCGACTTTTGTACTGTAAACTTCGAGACATTGACAAGTGAAGACTTTGTCGTTGTTGTAACCATAGTTACGTTCTATTGTTAATAAAGGTATAAAAACGAAGATACTTGTTTTTATACGAGGTGATACGGAACAGTATCAAATGGTAACGTTAGTTGGTGTGATATATAAAAAAATATTTGAAAAAGGTGTTAGAAATGTAATTTTAGGCTGATAAGCATAATTTAAAATAAAAATATTTATTTTATTAAAAAAACAGTTAAATTAAGAATTCTAAAAGAATATTGGAAAGTATTATGACAATTATATTAACCGAATTTTATACGTAATGTGTTTCATTAAAAAACCCAACATTGGACAATATTTCAAAAAAAAAAAATAACTAAAATAATTCCTTCTACGCCCCTGTATTCTACGTAAAGAGTTATATAACAT
>JACEGR010007364.1:0-50342 GCA_014170235.1 Listronotus bonariensis
ATATATATATATATATATATATATATATATATATATATATATATATATATATATATATATATGATCTTTAAAAACCACAATTGAAATTATTACCCTAAGGCCGTAGGTAAGTAATAAGAGAAATTATATCTACTATTTTTCAGATTTCGAAATTTCGAAATATTAAATGTGACTTTCCTAATAACATTTTTTTTATACCTATCTCTAATATCAAATGAGTTATAGGTCGTGGCCAAATTGACAAAAGTTAAAAATACTCTACTCTACTCTACGGAAATTGTTTAAAAAATTAAATCGGGATTGTGCAATCTAAGTTCTATCTCTTTTGGTTTTTAAAATGTTTATGTGTCGGAATTCTTTACCCGATAGTGTTTTATACTCTTTGGACGCATTGGCATGAACCTTTTAAAGTGTTCAGCCACGTGGGAATAATAATCCAATCAATTTATTGACTTTTTACTTATAAATAAGTTTTGTTTAAAACATTTTTTTGTTTGTAATTTTCTTTTCTTTTAATACTTCTTAAAGGTCTGATTTTATTCGTCATTAAAATGAAATAAAATGTACTGCTTATCAGACTCTTAAATACAGTGTTGTCTGTCTGAAGTGGATGCAAATATTGGCGCCAATAATCCTTAATTTTTTCTCAATTACATAAATTAAAAAACAAATATTGATTTAAACAAAACAAATTTATCGGAGTACTTTAAAATTTGTATAATTATTTTTACTGACAATTAATTTGTGACGTCAATATTTTCAAATGCACCTGTAGCTGATTAGTTGTTAATCCAGGACATATTTTTAGTTATTATTCAAACACATACATACATTTTTTAATAACTTAACGAAAAATAGTTATTTCATAATTTAAAGTTCTACAGAGTTTAAAACCTAAAGACAAAAGTATCTATATTTTTACAATTTTAAAAAATGTTTATATAAAAAGACGTTTGGGACTAAAATGATCCCCCGAATATGCAAAATTGTTGGCGGGCTTTTTAGATTTACTGGTATAATATTATTCACTGTATTGCCCTAATGTACAAACCTAAATTTTCATGAAAAACTTGGATAAAATATACTTCTTTTCAAATAAGTTTGCATGTTTTAGTTTATAATTAGTTCTGGTTAGTCTAATACCGTCAATATTAAAGGTACTTTTTTTTAGAGAAAATTTATATAGTTTGAGAAACCCCGTACACGACTGAAAAAATATTAAACATATGTACCTTTATGATGATTGCACTTTACGTTTTAGACCTTTTAGAAATTTTTATATAAAATTACTATTTTTGCATAGGCGTACTGTTTATATTTTTAAATGTACAAAGAAGGTTTTAAAATTATAATCTAAAATAAAATCCTAAATTTACTATTTTTAACCTAAATAAATAGAAAATTAAAAAAGAAAAATTGTTTGGGCCAAAATTGAATTTGCATGTTATTATTATTATTATTTTCTTGGCAACATTGCCTTCTGATGGTCGAAAGGACACAACATATATTTTTTTATTTTATATTTCGGTAGCGATAGTTGATATTAGTTTAAAAGCCAGTTAATGGCAGACAACACATATTTTAAGGAAGTCCAAAATTTTTTAGTGAATCTGTTGGACCTACCTTGCGTATGCTAAGCGCAGTCGCGGTGGCCTCAGCTGCAATCAGCTGCGATAATGTCATTAGCTGAAAAAGTTTTTTAGAATTTTTATGTAAATTCAAATAATTTTAAAATATTTCGGGAACGTCTCCTATGCATTAGAAAATATTTTTGGAATACAAGAAAAAAATAATTTTCATCAGTGTCGTCCGTAAGGGGTTAAAGGTAAATTTTTTGAAGAAAAAGATGGTACGGCAATGCATATTTTTAAAATAAAAATATTTTATTAAAATTCCCAATTAGTTTGGAACAAATTTGCTTTTTTGACTTTTTTATTTGATGTACGGTTTTCGCGTAAAAAAATAAAAACCATTTCTCGGCATGGTCAAATTGTATCGCTAATCGAGGCAATAAAGCATACTAGTTTGGAATGTTTAGGACAGGACTAATCGAAAGGAGGTTTTTTGCATTTGCTTCCCAAAATTATTTGTAAAATTTTAACCTAATTTTAACTTTATGCAAACCGGAAATTGCATTGCCAAAAAAGACTAAAAAACATTTTTCAGGACGCCAATTAAGAAAATTTAATAACGTTTTAAATAAGAATTAAAACGGGCGCAAGTCGGGTAACCGACGGTTTTCAGGGTCGCTGATAACAATTATGATGTTTAAATTGACCCCCTGAACACCTGAATCTCAGGAACGGCGACGACCATCATCTTCGTAGGACTCGTCCAAAATTGATGCGAGGAAGGAGAAAAACTCTGCGCCCAGAGGTTTTTGGGTCGCTGAATTCTAAAATGGCATCGGCAAAAACCTTACGGATACCTGGTGCACCCTAACCTGGACGCAGACATCATCTTCGATAATTTTCCTGACAAGAGTGTCATAAACAACCCGAAAATTATTTTGGGGGTATTGTGGGGCGCAGAATCCAAAATTCGAAAATGTCCTCCCGAACACCTAGTGCACCAAGCCCTGAGTGTCATTACCGTGACTTTTTCTGGCAGAATCAAAAAGGCGAACCGAAAATTGTAAAGGGGTTTTTTCGGATGCTGAATCAGAATTTTACGTTAAAAACGATTCCCCAGGCACCTGGTCCACCAAACCTGACCCCGAATGTCGTCTCTGAGGTTTTCCCAGACACACTCAAAAAGACGAACTAAAAATTGATATGGGGTTTTTTGGGACGCTAAATTAAAATTTCAGGTCAAAAACGATTTCTCGGACACCTAGTGCTCCGGAACCTGGGCCCGAACGTCGTCTCCGAAGTTTTTCCAGCGACACTCGAAAAGACGAACCCAAAATCGTTATGAGGGGTTTTTACGATTGTGTCTTGTCGTGTATGGCCAAGTGACTGATTTTTCAAGAGACTGGTTGTCCAACGGAGATTTTTAAGACCTTTTAAATTTTAAAGTGTCTTATAGAATGTAGTTAATTATTTGTTTTTTTTTATATCTATAGTAAAATTTGGATTAATAATCCACTGTTTTCCAAGAGACTGGTTGTGGACATTTCTTGAATTTTTAAACCTTGAACTTTCTGATAGAATATATTTTATTTTTGACATTTTTTTCAGCTCACAGTAATATTTAGATAAAATGCGATCTTAAACACCATCTGTTAATTACTCACGTATTTCTGCTGGTTGTCCGACGGACACATATAAAAGCAAACCATTTTTTTGGCGTAACTTGGTCGACTAAGGCCGCAGTTACACACTATGCCATTTATATTTTGATTTTAAAAAATATCGCGATTGCCCATATAATGAATCGGCTAATTTATTATATATATTTAGCAGGTGCTTTTGATTTAACAAAATGGTCTACTCATTCGGATTTACTTTCTAATAAAATACCGGCGAGAAAATGAATTTTAACTCGAGAAAATGTAACTTTTAAATCGGAAACTAAAGTTTTAGGAATGCAGTGGAATCCACAGTCAGATTTTTTAACCCTTAATTTAAAAATTCCGAATAAAAATTAAACAAAAGGGTCGATTTTATCGGTGGTTGCTCGATGTTTTGATCCTATTGGATTGTTGGTACCTTTTCTTCTATATCCAAAAATAATAAATAAAAAATTGTAGTTAAATAAGTTAAATTGGGATGACGAACCACTATCAAATACTGAAAATACCTGGGGAAAAATTCTTTCGGAATGGCATAAGCTTGAAAAGTTTAAAGTTTCACGGCATGTAGGCGCCTCAGCACGTCAATCGGTTACACTTTTTGCATTTTCAGACGCAAGTTTAAATGGATACGGGGCGGTTATATATTTGCGTACGGTTATTAATGGCACAATTAATGTTGAACTTGTGTGTGCAAAGTCAAAGGTTTCCTCGGCTAAAGCCTTGACAGTACCGTGGTTTAAATTATTAGGAGCGCTTTTGCTTTCAAATTTGGTTCGGCATGTAATCGAAACCTATAATGAGCGGATTTTAATTTTAAAATTTTCGCATTTTTAGATTCATCTACGATAATAGGTTGATCTAAAACACCTTTTTTAAAGATATTTTTGTAGCGCATCATTGCAAAAATAAAAGAAAATATAAATTTTACGAATTTTAAAATTATTTCAAAAAATAATATAATTTTGACCAGTGATCTTCTCCAGGCGGAAATATGTTTGATTAAATTAGTTCAATTAACATTTTAGCTCGAATAATATTAGATATAAATATCTAAACGCGTCAAAATTGTGCTCAGCTAAGCTCCAAAAATTGCACCTTTTTTTTTTGCAAGATGGTTTGCTTAAGGTAGGGGTCGTTGAGCGTATTTAAATTTGCATTATACTTAAAGACATTCTATAGTCTTACCGGTAAAAGAAACTTTAACAGTAAGATTGATAGAAAATTATCACAAAATTAATCTTTTGAAACTACTTTACGGCAAAAATAATTCAGACCGAAGCTATACTAAACTTAAGACCGTTGTGCGGTTTATCTTCTAATCCAACAGCACCGAAAGCTTTAACGCCGGCACATTTTTTAACTCTAAAACCTTTACAAGGTTACCCGGTGGAAGAATTAGGAGGAATTCTTCAAAACCGGTTAGACAGATTTTATTTAATGGAACAAATGGTTCAGGGATTTTGGAAACGATGGAAAGCGAAATATTTAATATCGTTACAAACCTGACAAAAAGGAATACCGATAAGTCTAATAATAATAAAGGATCGATGGTAATTTTAAAGACCGACAATGCACATGCATTACATTGGCCTTAAGCTATCGTTATTATTGTCCATCCCGGAAAATATGTCATTATACGTAAGGTTAAAATAAAAACGTTTTTACGCGGCCGGTTGTAAAAATCTGCCCTTGCCCATTTAATAATTAAATATTATACTTGTACTCTAGTTTTAGGTTTAACTCTATAACAGGGTTTTTTATTTAAAGACTTTTTATTCTTATTTTTTTTTCGGATATTTTTTTTGTTTTTACAATTTGGCTAAAAATGATTTTTTAGGGTCGGGGATATGTTTAGGCAAAAATTAAATTGGAATTTTATTATTTATACACTTTTAGCAATATTGCCTTTTGATGGTCAAAGGGACAAACAATTTTAATGTTAAGTTGATTTTATATTTTGGGTAGCGAGAGTTGATATTAATACTTGGGTAAAAGCAGCCAAAATACCTATATATTCAATTGATAAGATTTTTTTGGGCGGAGATAAAGATTGAATTATGTGTTTAACAGCGGTTTTACGGTTTATACAAACGGCAATATTTTCTATCTAACAACAATTTCGACATCCTAAATTCCTTCTTTTTCCTTTCCCTTAAACCTACTGTCGAAAGCCAAGACTTTGGAACCACATAACCAAAACCGATTGGTAAGTTTTTCTTATTAATATATATATTTTTTATTGTAAACTAAAATTTCCTCTGAGCTAAGAAGGAAACAAAAATTATAAAAGCAAAAAAAAATATTTTTAGTTTTAACGTATCTCCTGCTCATGCTTGTTAACAAAATTGTAATCCTAATATTTATTCTTACATCAAGTACTTTTAAAAATTAATATAATATGTATAATATGGAAACATAAAATGATACTGCCTCTGCATGCAATATTTGATTGGATTTTAAGCAAAAGCCTCGAGCTATGCTTTAGTCATATGTAACAGTCTACCAATTTATATTTTGTCCATTTTATGCACTTATGCAACAAAAGAGCTTTAGGTTTAATATGTTCTAAAGATAATCTAAATCACGAAAGATCACGATTATGTCCGTATCCATAATATATCATAAAGAGTGGATTTTGAAAGATACTACGGCGCGTCAGATTAATATACCGCAGGATATATTGTACCCGATTAAATATCTCCACCAAATATGAGTCTCGTATACAGGGGTGATCGTAAAAAACAAAAATATATTCATCAGAAATTGTCGAGTGCGTCAGATTAAGATATGGTGACTTAATTTTATGCTAAAAGTGTATATTTCATTAATCTGACAACTTGATATTGACGTTAAGAAAGCGGAGGGATACAAGGTTGTAAAAAAACGTCATTTTGAAATTCTCGAGAATGATTATTATATTTTATTTGGGAAAAATAATTTAAGGATACCAAAAATATATAATAGGTATACATTATATAACATATTTTTCTTCTAAGCTTTGCAACCCAATAGGTCTCTATGACGCTCGAGTAACTACACATTTAGCATCTTGGGCTTCCCTACTATAGAAGATTCTTTTATGTTTATTTTGATATATGATTGATTACACTTGACAGCGGGAAAGTGAAAATAGGTCTGAGACATCCACGCAAAATCGATGTTGACCATTAATGTCAACATCGAAAACAAACGTCATTGTCTCGGGTTTGGGTGTTAAAATAGTAACACTGATACTGGTTCCTTTATCAACACAGTGTTTCAACATAAAGGTGTGTGTATCAGTGCGTTGTGGTGCAACGGTCGGGTTTCATCCGTGGTATCACTGCATCAATGCGAAATCCTAAACGACAACTTTGATGCCGCCATCTGTTAAAGAGTTACTACAGTGTGTCGGTTTTATCTGAGGAGTCATTAAATTTTTAAACGCTGTTTCAACACCCATGATACACTAAAAGGTTTTAATTAAATTGTCATTCAACACAGTTACACATGAGTATTATGACTCTCACCGGGGATTCTCCTTGATACGACCTTAACGCTTATTTATTCAAACTTAAACTATTAAAAAATTACCAGAAATCGCAAGAATATGATTTTTTAAATAAATTAATTTTATAACCAATATGATACGTTTATCGGAAAAATTTATATATTCACAAATTATTTATTTAAATGCTTTTGTGTTCTGAAAAGTAAAATATTTTTAACTTATGAATTTTCTAACGCATAAATTATTTTAAAAACTTGGCATGCATTTTTATATTTACCATATTTTTGTAATCTTTTTCGATCTTGAGGCCCAACGCCCCTTTTTAAATTTTTGTTCAACTTTAAATTAAATTTAAAACAATTCTTTCCTTTTAATATTTTTAGATAATATGCCGGCCAAACTCACTTTTTGATTTTGTAATCTAATATATATATTTGTTTTTCTTTCTCCATTCTTTGCTCATGAGCCAAATGTTAATAATAATATTAATGTTAGCGCATAAACGTGGGCAATTTATAAACAAAACTATTTTATTTTATGCAAAAAGAAACATATTTTAAAATTCACCTTACTTTCTAGTTTTTATAATAAATAGAAATTTTTAAAGGAGGTAATATTGGTGCAGTTTTATTTTATGTTCGACATAAAACCCTCCTAATACCATTTTAAACATTAAAGAAAACCACATAAGTATGATTTATTAACTTTATTAAGTATCAATCTACATTGCCCTAGCATAATTTTCACTTTGCTTTTAGCAACTTGCTGCATTAAACTTTTTGATAAGCTTTATTATTTACCGGTATTTAGTGTCAATTGTTTTACCTTTTATGGCGATTTTGTAAAAAGATAGTTAAAGCATTAAAATACTTTTTAATAACATGTTTTTTTGTATACAACTTAAAAGCTCCAAATTGTTGTAAAATATTAAATACAAATTTTAACCTTATACACATATTGTGCCAGCTTGATGCTCTTAATTGAGTTTTTGTGCGGTTGAGGTCTTGTCACGCATAACCGCACCATATCTCTTGTTTTATGTATTTTCAGGGTGTAATTTAATTGATGGCTAAAAATAAAAGGTATGATTTCTTATCTTATTTAAAAAAAAATAATGTGAACATACATATGTCCTAAACCTCCTAATTTTTGAACTACAGGGTGATAAAGTTAAAAAAACATGTTTTTATCATAACTTTAAAACTGTTACAGATCTTAAATTTGGCAAGAACCAAATAGGCACCATTAGGATTTTTTTAACATAGAAGATTTTTAAATGTTTTAACCAGTTGCGTCCGTATAAAATGAATGCTGAAAATTGAAAAACAAAATAAAATATGGTACGTCATTGTTTTTCCATAAATTAAAATAATTTTTTAAATCCTCATTTATTTTGCAACAAATTTGACTTTCTGACTTTTTTGTCCGATGCACTGTTTTCGTATAAAAAACTAAAAATAGGGCACAAGTCTACTATTTTAAATTAATTTCACTATACCAAAAGTGCATCAAAAACGGTTTTAATTTTTTTACGCTAAAACGGTGCATTCGACAAAGAAATTTTAATGGGTCAAATTTGTTGTAAAATAATAGAAATTTTAAAAATAATTTTTGGTTTTTAAAAGGAATGGCGTACCATATTTTTTAAAAATTTCCATTGTACATCCCGTACAAGCTACTGATAATTAAAAAAAATACATCAAAAGAAGCCTATTGGTACTTAGTAAGTGCATGATAAACGATATTTTTAATTTTAACACCCTGTAGTTAAAAGTTAGGATATTTAGGACAGGTGTTTATGTAAACTTTTTTTTTCTAAAATGAGCTAAGAAATCATCCCCTGTATTTTCTCCTCTTAGTACAGAAAATGAAGAAGGAAAACCTAGCAATGCATTGGTCCTGCATGGATGGATAACGCATCAGTTGGGCTTTTAAGTTGTTTTAAGGTCTTGTCACACATAACCGCACCAAGCCCGTATTCACAATAATAAAGACATTGGGGTAGATTAATTCGGAAAAATTCAAAAGAACTTTTTATCCCGTCAAAAATATAAAATGCATTTTTTTAAGCTTAGGCTGAAAACAGACGAAGCCGTTTTCACCGAGTCGGCGACGAAGCGGTGCAAAATACACGATTCGTCGAGCCGTGATTGCTGTATCAATACCATAGAGAAGTCGCAGCGTTTGGCTGCCGACTCGGCAAAAACCGCTTCGTCTGTTTTAGGCCTAAGTCTATTGTTTTATGTATGTATATCTCTTTTAGTACAGAAAATAAAGGTCTAAAAAGGAAAACCTGGAAATTCTTTGGTGCTGCATGAATTGATTTAAAATTTTAACAGAAGGTAGAAAATAGCCCAAGGATCAAAACCTATATCGAACTGAAGGGCGTCAAAAGCCTGGGGGTGGATGTTACCATTACATTTTAACCACATACATCAATCAAAAAAGTGATTCTTAGCAAAAAATATTTTATATATTGTTATCATAACACTTTTTTTCATATTATTTTTCAAGATATTTGGTTTTAAAATTAACAATTTTTGGACAAATAAATCGAGAGTTTAATGAGTTTTTCGCGAATAATTCTAAAAGTATGAAAAAAAATAAAATAAAAAAAACTGTAGAAGGCAAATAGGTTTTAAAACGACAAACTAAGCTATTTTACTATAATTTTTCTACGACCAATACAAACTGAGATACTGAGTATTATTTGTTAACTTATTTTCGTCAAATGCAAAATTTAATAGATTCAAAGTCAAATACCGGGAAAATGCTGCATTTTTTGAGAAAAATTTATTGAACCTTTTTTAAAGTACATAATCAGACTTTCCTTAAAAAAAAGAAGTTTTTAGCATGAAAATTAGGTGAAGTATGATAAAAATAAGGTCAGTAACTAATTTGTTCTACAAAAAAATCAATAAAACAACCCCCTAACTACCCCCTAATTAAAGCTAGCCTTTATTTTTTTACAATTTAAAATGCCTAATTTCAAAAATAATATGTGGATTTTTTTGCTCCAAAGTGGCCTTTTGAATTTTTCGAGAAAGAGAAGAAGAGAAGAAAAATTGATTGGTTTTCTTTTCTTTTTTTTTTTGTGAAAGGTTTTTGTAGGGATTTTTAAGAGCTCCAGGGCTCTTAAGTAATATTCCTTAAGATCTCTTGGTTTTAAAATGAGGTGAGTTCAAATGGCTCGAAAAAGGTTGTACTCGTTCGTAAATAGAGGGTTTTAAACGACTACATCTCGCCAAATGTTCACTGTACAGAAAACCTAACGCACAGAAAAATTACAGTCATAAAAAAACCTGCAATTTAAAATTCCATAATTTTTTCTTATCTCCAGTATTTTTAAACTTATTTAGAAAAAAAGGTTAAAAAATATTAAATTGTAAATATTGGTTTTTTACTTAAGGCTTACATTTTCCTGAAATTAGACATTTAAAATTGGTCAAACTTTTGGCTTAATTGTTAATACATGTATTAAAAAAACTGCAAACGAGTAAAGGTCAATTTTAATGGGGGGAGGGTAGTTAGGGACTTATTTTTATCATAATTCACTCAATTGTTTTGCTAGAAACTTTAAAAAAGTCTCATTAGGTACTTTTAAAAAAATCTATGAGTTTTCTTTAAAATATGAAGCATTTTTCATTTCACTTTAAATTTATCAAATTTAACATTTAAAAAAAGGTTGCCATTAACACGCCGTGTTCGTATTGGTCGTAGAAAAATTACTATAAAACAGTTTTGTTTGTCTTACAATTTTGTGTTATACAGTTTTTGTATTAAAATGTATAGTTTACGAGTTGTTCGGAAAACCCCGTTAAAAACGACGTTTTTTTTATCAAAAATTATTACTTTCAATCGCGAATAACTCACCAAACTAATACAAAAAGTATTCGTTTTACGAAAAAAATATAAAGATTTTTCCTTGCTTAGAATCACTTTTCTAATCGATTGTTGTTAAAATGTAATAAAAAATTTCCACCCCCTAGCGGGGTTTAGCAACACTCCGCCAGGGTTTTGACGCCCTTCGGTTCGATATAGGTTTTGCACCTTGGGATATTTCTTACCATCTGTTAAAATTTTAAGTCAATCCATGCTTCTCTTTCTGTAATACTTGTTTAACTTAACATATCTTCCTACTTACCTCTGTTTCTTTTTATCCAAACTTTAAGTGCAGTAAAGGTAAACTTATCTTATTTGTAAAGGTTTATTTTACGATCAGGTGTAATTTAAAGCGTAGTATTACAGAAATATATTACTGCAATTTTATTAAATGAAAAACATTTTGCACCGCATCCCTCTACATTTCACCGAGACGCACGTTGCGGTTATGAGTGGCCACCTTTAGACCATTTTCTTTTCATGAAATAGCATTTGGTGTCCATAAAAATTTGCACGGCGTTTATATTATTGTCACTTTTTGCCTGCAATATCTGCAAATTTGTGTACTTGGATAAAAATGACAAAAACATTTAAAAACCTTACACCCATCGTATACAGGGTGTCCCACTTCTATTTATACACGAAATATCTTCACTCCTGTAAATTATATAGAAATTAACCCAATATAAAAAAATGTTTATTTAAATAAACTTATTTTATCAACAGTTTTAGGTAATATACAAGGTGTCTTAAAAATAGAATTTTCATTGTCAAGTTTGTTTTTATTTTTAATTAAACACCCTGTATATTTTAACAAGTTGTAACTATAATAAATTCTACATTAAAAATTAGACGATACGTCAATTATTGCTGGTTTTTGAGATATCAACGGCATGTTGATTGCTCAATAACAGTTAAAAATGAAAAAAAAATTTTTTGGTTCTAATTTTAAATAATTTTGTTAGTGTCAGACTGACAAATAAAAGGGCTTTTTTGCAAAGTGTATTTAATAACCTTTAAATCAAAAGGCAGTTTTTGATAAAACACAATTTTAAGAATACCTCACAATTTTTTGCTTCATGTTCTTTTATTTATGATTTAATTTTTTTTATTTAAAATATATTAAACAATAAATTTATAAGTAATATACATATATTTTAGGAAAAATACTTTTTAAAATACAGTGTGTCCAAGATAAGGATCCTAAGCATGGGAATCTCAGTACCTATTGGAGATATAGCTTAGGTTAAATTAGGAAAAAGTTGTGTTTTTTAAAGCTTATATACATCCCGTTTAGACACTTGAAAAATTTTCATGGCCTGCTGAGATATTTGGCAAAAACGAAAATTTGACTATATTGATTTTATTTTTTTCTGACTTTATTTGAAGACATTTAAAAAAACTAATAACACTTTTTGATTGGCACTTTTTAGCTACTACATAATATTATTTTTAGATTTTATACCCGACGTTTCGTTTTCAAGAAACCATCATAAACTTTATTTTTTATATGGCTTGAAAAAAGTACCCCCTGTATCTGATCCCATTTTTTATTACAACTTCAAAGAAAACGTATTGTTTTTAATATACAGGGTGTTTTATTAAAAAATCTACTTGACAATAAAAATTATGTTTTTAAGACACCCTGTGGAATAACAAATACTGTCAATAAAATACCTGCATTTAAATTAATATTTTTATCCTCATTTATTTTTGTATCTTGTATAGGGACAAATATGTTTCGTGTGTAAATAGAGTTAAGCTATCTTGTATAGTTTATAAAAGAAAATACACTGTGGGTCAAATTAAACTTGCACATTTTTAAGTAATGATAACTTATTATCTGTTGCACACATCTTTTTTATTTTAGAAGGACTAATAGGTAAATGTTTTCTCTAGGTTTGTCAATCTTAGTCAAATAGATTTAAACAGGACTGGTCTTACCATGACTTTTTCCAAAATGATTTATTAAACTTCGTTGCAAAAAAAATATTTAAAATTAGGCTAATACGTTTATTTTTAATTAATTTACTGTTAAATTTGGTCAGCATCTCACATTTTTGATTTTAAAAAAACACTAAAATGGAAAGCATGGAGCATTATTAATCCAAAATAATTATGATTTTTCAAACTGTTGACAGATTTGTTTGCATATTTCTATAGTTTGTCTGCAAGAAAAACGTATTAGCTTAATTGTAGCTAAAACAAATTTCTTTTGCAACGAGGTTAAATACAGTATTTTGAAAGAAGTCCCGTAAGTCCAGTCTTGTCTAAATCTATTTAACCAAAATTGGCAAACCCAGACAAAACATAATGTCTACCTATTAGACCTTTAAAAATAAAAAAGGTAGGCGCAACAGATAAAAAGTTGAAATGTGGTAGACAATGCTTTAACATTAATAATAAAAGAAGAGTTCCAGACTTGTCTTTATTACATTTATTTACACAACGTTTCGTAAACTTAAGAACGAACAGAGATTGTACTGCCCCTGTGTGAGTAAATGTAATAAAGACAATGGAAGTTTGAAACTCTTCTTTTATTAATAAAGATAAAAAGTTTATATTGGTTAAAAAGTGTGCAAGTTTAATTTGGCCCACCCTGTACATTTAGCAAATAAATACAGAGTGCTTGACTATATTTTGACCCACTCCCATCGCGGCAACTTTAGAAAAAATTCATTTATCAAGATGCAGATATTGTAAAAAGCCTTGAATATTTTAAAGTTTTTTATTTTATCCTTGCCATCTGGCTATGACATTTTGTTAACACAAATACAAAATGGCCGATTTTTAATATAGGGTAATTTTGTTATATTAAATAAAACACCATGTTTATTTTCCTAATATCTTAATATTTAATTTTCTCTTTAAAAAAAAATAGCATATGCTATGGTTATTTAACTAAACAACCTCTAAAAAAATGACTACGTGGTAATTAAGAGTATTATTTAACAATAAATTTGCTACATACAGGGTTTAAAAAAAAGCAACAAAATTATACGTTATTCACAAAATAATAGTTGCAGTAAGAACAGCTTACTTTTTAAAACCTTTTGTTAATACTTAGCCTTGTAAATTAAAGTTTATACCCATTTGTACTGATGTCATCCAAGTGAAAAAAACGTATTGGGTATACAGTACAGTCTTCGGATGGACTTTACAAAGGACACATGGATCAAAAAATTTAATGTTCAAAGAAATCGTGTATGGCAACTGCTTTTGCTTTTTAAAAAGACAAAAGAAATTTGTTGTGGGGCTCCAAAAACTACAAAAATGTGAAAATGGACCATGACAGAAACTGCCTTTATTTTTACTAATTTAGCAAAATGTAAAATAAAAAGGTTTTAAGAATTAAATAAGGATACAATTGTTGATATTTTACATAAAATAAACAAACATTTTTTAATCATATTGTTTTTAATTCTGTTTTACACCTTTTTTAAATTTACCTAGCTTAACATTTTTGTAGTTAAATATACATGACAACATTATTTATTGTGTTGTATTAAAACTATGTAAATTATCTAAAAAAGGTGAAAAAAATGATTTTAAAATATGAAACTAAAAAAATGTTTAATTTTATGTGAAATTCTAAAGATGGAATCCTGATTCAATTCCATAACCCCTTCTTTATATAACATTTTTGCTAAATTATTAAAAATAAAGGCAATTTTGTCTTGGGGTCCATTTTAACATTTTTTTAGTTTTGGATGGAGCCCGTGTACAAAACAAATCAAGTTTCTCAACGTAAATTTGGTTTTTTTAAAAGCAAAAGCAGTTGCCACACCCGACCTTTTTAACATTTATTTTTTGGTTCATTTGTCTTATTGTAAAGCCCATCCATGGGCATACTGTATAGATTGATAAATACTTTCGTCATTAAATAAAAGTTTGAAAGTTTACTGCCACGTTTAGGAATGTCTAAAAGTCTGTTGTATTTTTACATTTTGCAAAGTCAAAATTATGATTTAGCTTTATATATGTATTTGGCAGAATATTTTCTAATGTTAACATTGGTCAATACACTATAAATCTTAAAAATAAAAATAAAAACATAATAAAGCACATAAACATGAGTAATCATAAATAATGCAAAAATTACGACATTCGGACGAAATAATTTAAATTTTAGGCAACATTTTAAACCTTGTTTTCTCAAAGACTAAATGAAAAATGTTAGTAATGTTTTCCGCAAATTTGAACGAACTTATTAGCCTTTTGTGATTACCTAGGGCGCATTCAGATTCGACAACATTGGGATAAACTTTATCCCAACCTTGACCTTGACAAACGAATTTGTTCCTTATGTTTGGTTTTGATAAGGTCGTGCTTATTGCGCATGTCTTTACCGGGCAATTTCCGGGCGTCGATTCTGAATGCGCCCTACATTGTGGCCTTGGTATTAAACTTACCACCTATATACAGAATGGTAAATATGACGTTGCTTTTTTGGGAAATTTTGTTGCTCTGCAACTTTTTAAATAAAAGATATTTTTAAATCTTTATTTTTTTAATAATCAGATAAACATTTGTAACAAACAATTTTGGCACTCTTTGTGGTCTAAACTCCTACTGTTTGACGTTTTAAGCTAAGAGCAATACCGTTAAATTGTTTTAAAAAACTTTTATACAGGGTGGACAAAAAGTAGATATATGTGTATAAGTAATTTTTTAAAGTTTTCTATATTTTTCCATAATTCTTAGTTCTCTTATGCCATAAACTAAGGAAATTAACTTTAATAAATACTAAAAGTATTTTTGAAATCTAGAGATCAAAATACCGAGAAGGTTTTTATTTTTGTATTCACGTTGCTTAGTTTGCGTAATAATGCTTTTAAACTATTTGGTTGTTCAATGCTAATACAGTGCATGTCTTTATTGCCCCGCTACTTCTATTTTTTTAATGGAACAGTTTAAAAAATTAAAACTTTGGGATAAAAATAAATGCATAAATACTATATTTTAGAGAGACATTGACAAATAAAAATTTCATGATGGCGGCTGGAGGCAATCCAGGAAAAAATACTAAATGGAAAGGGTGGGTCTTGCAACACATCATTTTAAAGCTCCTAACGAGTACTTTATAACCCTAGAATATAAAGTCAATAGCTTTACCTAATAAAAAATGGCGGCACTTTAAAAATTACCCAAATACCCGATTTGGTTGGCCATATTTTCAAAACTAATAAAGTTAGATGTACTAAATGTATTTTCTTAATGCTCTTTTAAAGATCTTTTTAATGGTGACATAACATACAAGGTGCGATATTAAAAAAATATATTATTTTCCCACCCTGTATTTAATCACTAGTATTGCCATTAAAAAGATCTTTAAAAGAGCTTAAAGAAAATACCACATAGATACTCCTACCTTTATTAGTTTCGAAAATATTGCCATTCAAATTAAATATTTAGGTAATTTTTAAAGTGCCGCCATTTTGTATTGGGTAGATCTATTAACGTTATATTCAGGATTATAAAGTACCCGTCAGGAGCTTTAAAATGATGTGTCACAAGACCCACTCTTTTCATTTATTTATTTTTCCAAGATGGCCTCCAGCCGCCATCTTGAATTTTTTATCTGTCAATGTCACTTTAAAATATAGTATTTTTGCATTTATTTTATATATTTGAAGTTAAAATTTTTTAAATTTTTCCGTTTAAAAAATAAAAACAAGGGGGCATTAAAGAAATGCACCGTATAAGCATTGTACAACTATACAATATTCAAGAGCATTATTAAGCAAACTAAGCAACGTAAATAAATAAAAAAAAACCGTTTCTGTTTTTGATCCTAGATTTTAAAAATGCCTTTAAAATTTATAAAAGTTAATTCCTTAATTTATGACATAAGAGAAAACAAGAATTATGGAAAAATTTAGAAAATTAAAAAAAAATACTTTTACACATAGATCTATTTTTTGTCCACCCTGTATAAAAGATTTTTAAAACAATTAAAGGTATTACTCTTAGCCTAAAACGTCAAACAGTGGGAGTTTATAGGGACTAAAAGTTGGCATTATACAGGGTGATAACGCTAAAATATAACTTTTTAGTAAAAACACCATACTTTTAAATTCACGAGGAATATCAAAAATCTGTTAAAACCGTTTGTCACAAATGATTACCTGATTAATAAAAAAATTAAAAATTCAAAAATCTCTTTAATTTAAAAAGTTGCAGAACAACCAAATTTTTCAAAAAATACCACGTCTTTTTACAACTCTGTATATAAGAGGTAAATTTAATACCAAGCAATATAGATAATTATAAAGACTAATAGTTGTACTATTACATGTACAAATTTGACAAAAACCGCACTAAAATATGTTTTGTTGTCTTTAAGAAAATTAGGTTTAAAATTTTACGTAATATTTAAATTATTCCGTGTGAATGTGAGTGTCTAGCAGTTTATATTGACTTTTTTATCAAATTTCAATTTAATTGGTGGATTTAGGGATTTGATAAAAACTCAAAATAATAAATTTATTTTATTACTTTTTGTTGTCAATTTTACATATTATGACAATATGATTTCGTTTAGAAAAAGCCAATATTTTTAAAATAATGGGCTGCGATTCTTCATTATACTTATTATATATTTTTCCAGATATGAGGTATTTAAAACTTTTTAAATACATTTCGATAACAAGTTAACACAAATGTTTTTAATTGATGGTGACGGATACTTCTCTTAACTAAAAATATTAGGGGTTTGGTTTCAAAGGGTATAATATTCATTTATACTTTTTCTAGCACTCACATATAATATGTCCATTAGAAATCAGATTTAGAGAGTACAAAGTATCCTATAAGTCACTATTGAGCTAAAGTGTAGATTAGCTCAATAGTAGCCTTCTTCAGTAAATAATTACGGACACAATTTTTTTAAAGATTGTTGTCACTGCTGTTTAAAATATACTTTAAAAAAATAAACAAAAATGACGTTATTACAAATGGGTATATGTTAGACTTTATGTAGCAAATTTTTATTATCAAATATTACTTTGAATTGCAAGGCACTCATTTTTTAAAAATATTTTTTTTCATAACCATAGCTAAAGTGGTTTATAGCTTTAGGTTTTTAATAATACCACTTTCTTGGACTTTCATTGTCAGCGTCGTGTATTGGTTAAAAATTAAAGACATTGGAAGTCCAAGTTCAAAGTATTAATTGAATCATAGCTTATATTACGTTTTTACCAGGAAAAGATTGTAGAAAAAAATGTATTTGTGTTCCAGTTAAAAAGCTTAAGTTACCCTATATCGTAAAATGGGTCATTTTGTTTTTGTAATAATGACATGTCACTATCAAATAACAACGATAATATAAAAACTAAGAAAACGGCATGTTGATAAAAGGGTCAAAAAATAGTTGGGCACCCTGTATCACTAGTTTTTTAAATAATTTTATTCCCCACCATTAAATTTTTTTCTTTCTTACCGTATTTGGCAGGAATGACATCAGGATCCTTTTCATCTGGGTCACGTGGAGATGCACTTCGAAGCAGAGGTTTTGTTGATGACATCGTATTGCAATGACCTTGTATACCGGGCATTTTTTCTTCCAGCATTACTTGGGGATGATTCTGAGATTTTCTTACTCTTACTATTACAATAGTAATAATAATTATAATTGTTATTGTAGCGCCAATTAAAATGCCCAAAACCGGTGAAATACCTAAATCGCCGTCCGTAGCTAAAAAGAAACAATGTTTTAAACACAAAAATGTAAGAACGCGTATACAGGCTCTTTTAGAGGCGCACCATTAGGACCTTGGAAACAGTCAAATACACAGGGCTGGTTAAATTGAGGCACAGTATGCTTAATGTTATTTTGTTTTAAATATTAGTAATTTAGAGCCTCTTCGGAAATATGCGGAAGAATACAAACTTTTGAGAAACAGTTTTTATTTTTTCTAGATTCTCTACAAATAGACTTTATTTAATTATTGATTCGACGTTTTCGCTTGTTGGTTGAATTACAAAACAAAAACTAAATAAAGTAAATAACATTAAGTTTCGATGAAAGAAAAATGGTTTTTATTAAATTATTTTGTAGAGGGGAAAAATTAGCAATATTATTGTGATATTTGTGATACTTAAATAATTTTGGACTTTCATTGTCTTTATTTTTAATTATTCACACAACGTTTCGGGCAGTCCTATCTCTGTCTGTTTCAAGCGTTAACTAAACACTCTAAAAATGGACAGAGATAGAGCTGCCCAAAACGTTGTGTAAATAATTAAAAATAGAGACAATGGAAGTCCGAAATTCTTGAAGTATTACTACTGAATCATTGTCTTCCACATTCAGACAGACATTGTAATATTTAGTTAAAAATGCCCTTCTAAATAAACTAAAAATAAAAACAATTTAAATTAATATGAAAATATACAGTCTAAAAACCTAATTATCTACTTTTTATCAAAGCTAAATAAAATTTAATAATTTTCTTATAATTTTATTTTCAGAAAGTAGTAAAGAATTATTGCACTGTAAAATAAGGCCAGGCACTAAGAATACCAGCCTTATTTTGACATCTGAGCTTGAGCAGATGCATGGTAGGTCTCCCTTAATAAGTATAGTGCTTGGCTTTATTTATGTCGGCTTTAGGTCATGCCTAATTTTGGTCCTATTTTAACTTCGAAACTATTCGTCTAACCGAACGGCAACAAAATCGAGAAGTTTTTAGAAGTAAAAATACTTAAGATCTTGCTTTTTCTAATGTATTTCTGTAATTGATGTTAAACAAATCCCTACAACACAAAACAATAAAGAAAATCTAATAATTTTTTCCCTTATTTTTAGGTTAATGGTACTGTCAACATGATTTGCAATAACTCTAAATTATGGGTACAAACACTATTTTAATAAGGCCGGTATTAATAATTCCCGAGCTTAATAAGGCAACTTGCAATAATTCTCCAGTATCTATAGGGTAGCCTAAACAAATAGTATTTACTATTGAACATATAATAGTACACATAAAGTCTTGTCGTATATAAAATAAAAATGGTTATATCATTATTTTTCTATAGTGTATTCCTATTAGGGTAAATAAAAAAAAATAAAAAAATAAAAAAATAATTAAAAATTTTGTAAAGTTTACAATAAAGCCAAAACTTATATTTAGGTGGATATAAATATTACATCCACAAATCGAAGGCTTATAGTGTTTATACGTGTTATTAGCGAAAAATTTGTTGATACAGTTTACATTGTGGTGATGGTGGTACTACATCTACCCCAAAATAATGGATTTTTAATGGTCCAACATTAGTATCCACTAGTACACTGTTACTAACTTAAATGGCAAAAAGAAAAAACATTTTTATTGTGCTAATTTTAATAAAACGTGGTATTAGCAGTAAGCCATCGATTTGAACAATTAGGGAAGGGCTAGGGAAAGTTATCTGCCCCTGTTTCCTCCACCTGGCCAGGCCTATAGTGCTGTGGTAAAGTTTTAGTTAACGTAGAACCAAGAGAAAATAACTAAGAGTTAAGGGCAGGCCTAAAAATAAATGCAACACATACGAGCAAGGATAACAGACAGGTAAATAAAGTAATTACTTTTTGCTTTCAGGAAGGCTTAAAAATATTTTAAGGTTTTAAATTATTTACAAAAAACATTATGGATATCTTTTAAAATCTTTTTTTTATAAATTAAATAAAAAATTGTTTGCTGGTGAATACCCTGTTTATATAAATATTCGTATATAATGTCATAGAAAGGCAAATTTTGGCAAAATATTACGATTGTATAAAAATTTTTTGCTTGGCAATTCCGTAAATGACATTCACAACAATACCACGAGCGTTTAGGTAAGTGATATTGAATAAATGCTATGAACGAAATGACCAAAAATCAACAACTTTAAATAAAACAAGATAAACATTTGACTAAAAATGTTTTCTCGAATGATATCCGACCAGACTATTTTACTAGAATAACAAGTAAATCTTTAACCTTTAATTTGCACATCAATAAACAATAGTTTTTTACCTATTTTACCTTAACCTAACTAAGTTTTGTCGCTGAAATACCATCATGTTGGTTTTATCAGCAGCAGTAGAAAACAGGATGTTGCTATGACATTTGGCCAGTGTAAAACACTCTAACGAAATAGTTATTAAAAAATTATTTACTCTTTCAAAATTAAGCAAAACCATCATTTGGAATGGTTGATCCTGTTTAGATCATTAAATTACTTTATAACTCTAAAATAGGTTTACACAATTACCTACCCAATCTTATTTTTTTTCTTTAAAAGAATAGTGTTTTAAAGCAAAAGGAAAAAATTCCCCACTGTCTTGGTGTATAATACAAAATATTTTACTCCCTTTAAAGACAGTTAAAAGAAAACGTCCTGCTTCTCTTTTCTTTTAACTGTCTTTAAAGGGAGTAAAATATTTTGTATTATACACCAAGACAGTGGGGAATTTTTTCCTTTTTGCTTTAACATACATAGCCATCCCGCTACAATTGATGCTCGTATTTACTGAATGCGATTTCAGTAGGGCATCAACGGCAGGATTTAATATCCTACCGCTGGACAACGAAACTTGTCTAATAAGAAGACGCTGGTTTCCTATGCTATTCACCACGACTCGATACAGCCTCACTGAGGAGTCCTGTAAGGCAGGCGAAACCGGTCTGGGGAGAGAGTCGTGGTGGATAGCATAGAGAAGCAGGACATTTTCTTTTAACTGTCTTTAAAGGGAGTAAAATATTTTGTATAATAGTGTTTTAATAATTTTTAAGAATATATTTTTTCTTACGACAATCAATGAACTCTTTACCTAACTAAAACAGACAGCAAGTCGTTTATATGGGTTTACTATTTTTTTGTAATTTCTGTTTTTTGTTTTAAAAGACTTTCGTTTAAAAATCCACTAATTTTCCCTGCCTTCGTTGCAGCCCTTTTCTAGTGAACGCCTACCTTTAAAAACTTTACTTACATTAGCTAAATGTACCAAACTTTATCATAATAATTTGTTATGTAATGATTTCATGTAAAGTTGATTTAATAGTAAGAATACTAGTTTTTTAGAGACACTTCTTAGATCCCTCAAGTTCTATTTTACAGGGTCTTATAGAATGTTAGGAAAATTAAAAGACGCAACTGGCTTGTTCTTAAAATACAGGGTATAAAACTATTATAAAAAAATGTTTTTCTTTTTAATTAAATATCCGTTACCCAATTTTGTTTTTATTTGAAAATTGTAAAAATGGGATTAATAGGGCAATTTATTACTAACCTAATTACATTTAATAAGTCTAGTAGCGTCTCGAGCGGCAATTAAAGGAATTTTAACAAAAAACGATGCGCAACTGACTGTAGAAAGGTCGGACCTGAGATAACCGCAACGAGCCCGTGGCCGTGCGTTTCCCTGGTAGGATGTAGGAAAATGCGTTATAAAATTTTTGTATTAATCAAACTAAAGTAATATAGGTCAATTATTTCACGCTTTAAATTACACCTGAACATAAATTAAACATTACCAATGAGGTAACACAGTTTTAAGCTTTGGCCACATATAACTATACCGAGTCTTGCACCGTAGCATGGCCGTGTCTCGGTTTTGAAATGTACCGTTTTAATCAAATGCCGTACGCTTAATATCATCACTCCGTGCCCGACAACATACCCCACTTCGCATTATAACAAGTAAGCGAACATTAGTGTTTTGATTTATCAAAATATTAATTAAAAAAAACTTATTAAACAAAAAATATCAATGAATTTGTAAGTTTTACTTACATATTATTTACAAGATGTACCAATTAAATTAATTTTCCTTTTTAAATACTTATTAAATCACTTCTTTTTTTGTACCGTTTGTTTACAACAACTATCCTTAACCACAAACTTTTAATTTTTATACGTAATAAACTGTAATAAAAGGTGACGCCCATAAACACAAAGCTTGCTTCAGAAGACAATCGGCGCTATCCAATCCACGTATGATTTCATTTGCTGGTCATGTTTCAGACCGTACCAGACACGGTCGTGCTACAATGTCGGTCTTGTGAGACATCGATGCGGTTATGTGTGGCCAGACACTTATACTACACTTAAAGTTTGGAAAAAAGGAACAGAGATAAGTAGCTGATCTGTTTTATTTAAACTAAGAGATATACATACATAAAACAATAGACTTAGCGTGACATAAATGCTTTGTATATTTCTGAGGGCATGAAAAGTGCTTTTGAATTTTTCAGAATTAATTTATGGCACTTTTTCTCTATTACCGTGAAATTGGGTTCGGTGCGGTTATGCGTGGCTCGACCTTATATATGTTTAAAGTTATCGTGCTTTTTTGTATAAAAAAATACAAAATATAGCTTGTATGACTTTTCATTTTTTGTTTTTCGTGTCTCGTTTAGTTAAGGAGAAAAAAATCCACTTAACTGCATATTTTTAGACCTTAGAATTGCGGGAAAACTATGGTTTAATAATTTAGTAGAACTTATGTAACAAAAACAATAAATAATTATTTTAATAAGGTTTATATTCGGTCTAAAAATGTATGCTAACATAGAGTTATTATTTTTGTTTAACACCCTGTATGTGGTAGGCAATGCATTTCCGGACCCATGTTACAGTAAACCCTTTTTTCACATTTTCAGTAGTAGAATTTGCCCTGAAATTTTCTTAAAAACATTCTGTATCACCCTGTATATTAAAATGTTGCATATAATTTACATATACCCTTGTCTATTCTAATTTACAAACTATTTACCCGTTCTTTTTCTGCATCTCTAAAGGTCACTTCTTCAAGTATCACACCATTGCTGCGGCCCTTAGAATTAATGGAAAAAACCACTATTCTAAAAGTTATATCTGTCTCCAGGTTATCCAGAAAAAAATAAGGCTCAGTGTAAGATGTAACGTTGTATCGTGGAACAGGAGAGTTGGTGGAATATAGTTCTAATAAGAAATGTTGTGGCAGACCTCCATCAAACCCAGGCTGACAAAAACTTCGACTGAATTGCTGGTTTGATTTGTAAGGGTACAGTTCTTAACTGGAAATGGTTTACCTAACATACAAAAAAATAGTTATTTTGTTAACTGCTTCTCCGTACTTTTACAGAAAACAATCTTAATATGAATTTAATTTTTATTAAAATAAATTGCTAAAATCACCTGTAACACTATCTAAGAACAATTATTTTAATATTCTACCTTCTTGTAAATTTTTGTAAGAAATCTTTTAATAAAATTATTTTTAATAGTCTAAAATTTATAACCCGATCGGCAATAAAACGGGATAACAACGACATTAATATCCTGCATTTTATTTCCTTCAGTTTCAAAGTATAAAAATGTATGCTTTTTTAATTTTAAGGATTTTTATTGGATTACCAGATGCAAAATTTAGATACATGTCTGAAAATCAAACCGCTGACCATAGGAAATTACAAAATAGGTTAAAGCATAGGTAATTTGAAGTAGGGTGTACCTAAGCCGTGTCGCCGTCCGACGAATGGCAAAAGCGCTGGCCCACCAGTCCCTCCCTGATCTCGTTCGGTTTTGATCGGCACGCTCATTGCAGAGAGGAATTGTAGAAGATTGGTAGACGGAATGTATTGTCTGTGGTCGTCGGTTTTGTTTCCAGACCGGTATAATAACACATGTGTAATACTTTTGGTTAAACAGGAAGTTTGACATTTTTAATGGAACGCTGTATATTTTTAGGATTTATATTCTACATCATCACACTACAACATTTCTGATTTAAAAACTTTTGTAAATTCATTACATATTTTTTTCGGTTTTACAGAAAATTACGTTAAAAAATTTAAAACGACCGAACAATATGCAGTTTTATGGCAAAACAAATTAACATCAGAAAGCTTAAAATGCCTAATGCTTTTAAAAGACTTCACCTTCTGAGGTCATTATAATAACCCTCTTTGTTTAACCTGAAGTACTGTAAAATTTGCACTTCTTAATACAGAGTGTCCGCTAATTAATCGTACACAGAAAAACTACATATTCCTTATGCAAAAATATAAAAATTAAACTACACATACCTATATTCCAAAGTTATTAATAAGGAAGATACGGAGTGTCAAAGTCAAAAAATATTTTTAATTTATTTGGATAACTTTTGATACGTTTTGAATATTTCAATAAAACTCGGTATCTAGGGATTTTTTGACATGAGCTATCCAGTTCTCATAGTAATTTTTATGTGTAAATCAGAGGGGCTGTGTAGACTATTTATAATTTTTTAGGCGTCCTAACTTTTTGTGCTACACTGTATGTACCATTTAAGTAAACCAGTAAACTCCCAAATGGTTTTTACACAAAAAAGGTATACTGTGTAAGAATGGCTCTAATCAACCATTGTCAAGATATTTAAATTTAAGTGGTTTATTGCAACCAAAAATGTATTTAAAAATAGCGTATTACCTGTAACTACAACCGCTTCATAATAAACGAATAATTTAATGTATTTTTAACACGCTTTTATTAACTTGGGTTGTAACTATCTATCCATCTGTCTATCTATGTAACGGAATCTTTGAGCCTAATTTTAACCAACTTCCAGCTATTCGATTTCTTTGAAACTTTGCACACGTATCAAGGACCGATGAAGATGCAATAATTTAAAAACAGTATCCCGTTAAGTTCCAGCATTTTCCAGGAAAACCGGAAAAGTGAAAATCGTACGTTCTGGCGGATGCGCCAGATTAGACAATTGAATAATCGAACTTGACAACATTTGCCGACGGGTTGGGGACAGGGGCTCAATTCTGCTAAATTGAACTCATTCGTTCGCTGAACGTATTCGTTCCGGGAGCGTATAACCTTCATCTGTTTTTTTTTAACGAACGAATAACCTTCACTTGTTTTTTAAAACAGGCGGTCATAAAACAGAAATATGTATTACCAACTGACATCTGACAAAATTCACAGTCATTCAGTCATAACATAACCTAAAATTCCTTTAATGTGAAATTAAAGTTGAAAAGATCAGTTAACTAAGCTATTAAAAACAAAGTATACACTTTAATTGAAATACAAGAAGCAAATAAATAATTAACATGGTCCTCCGCAGCCAGAATAATCATTCGTAAGCAAAATAGTTCCTAAATCACATAACCTATAACCAATAAACCTTTATACCATCTTCCATTTATACTTTCTAAAAGAAGGCCTTTATTGAGTGTTAGGTACCTACTTGTACCGAATGTTAGATTAGGACAAAGACTGGAAATGGAGATTAGCAAACTACATTAAAATATCACTTAAGGTAAGTAAACTAAAGTAAACTCATATTTAGAAAAAAACATTTATGGTAAATTTCTTTTTAGTTTAAAAAGGTAATATTTTAAAAATATTTGTCTTATTTATGCAAATTGGGTAATTGTTTCTGAAAGTTGGAGCAACCCCCATTTTGACCAAATTTGATATACAGGGGCACAGAACTAATAAAAAAGGGGCTGGTTATTTTCCACCAAGTGTCATCTGTCACCTGTACGTCCCAGTGGTACCAACCACCGGCCATTTCAAGAGTTCGATCTGAATCGATTTTACTCAAATTTTATATTAGGTATTTTCAGAAAGTAAATCTGAAAACTTTGCTAATCTTGACAAAATGGCGAAAAAATTTTTTAGTGAATAAACTGGAGCATTTATTTTTAAAAAATTAATTGATATAACGAACTAAAAATGAATAGTAAAACACTTAAATGCAAATATCTTGAAAACGGTTGCTCGGAGCCATTCTTACAAAGTATACCTTTTTTGTGTAAAAAGCATAGGAAAGTTTACTAGTTTACTTAGATGTTAAATACAAAGTAGCACAAAAAAGTTGGGACATTTTAGAAAAATTTAAACAGTGTAGCTAGCTCCATCCACACATAATTGTTATTATTAGATCTAAATAGCTTATTTTTAAAAACGCTTAGATACTCAGATTTTACAAAAATATTCCAAACCTATCAAAAATTAGAAAAGAAATTTTCCCTGTGACACCCTGTATCTTCCTTATTAATAACTTTTGGTTATAGGTGTGCTTAGTCAAGTGTTTGGCCTAACGTGTAAGGCGTCAGGTCGTTGAACGCACAACCGACTTGAGGTGGGTTCGAATCCTGCCGGCGGCCAAGGTCACAAAATGCAAAATGTATCCACGCTAATAGCCAGCAAGGACTAAGGCGCCGAAACACACTTTGCCGTGTCCTGAGCAACCGTAGACATGGAGACCCCACTCAGTTGGTAGGTTCAGTAGTGGCCCCTGGGTGGGGACAAGGTTTAAATTTGTCACTCAAAGGACCGTGGTTCGAAACTCATGTTAAGCTGTGGGTTCTCGTCAGGCTGACATCACCCAGACGTAAAAAGACAGGGCGCATAATAAGCCGAGCGGCTTCAGTGCATGGGTTATCCCGACCCTATTCTAAGGTATATTTAGTTTAATCTTAATTTTTAGACATTAGGAATCTGTGTTTTTCCGATTTTTATTGCTTTTAGAGAAAATAACATTTAAAAATGTCCGAAGGACCGCACAATAAGCAGTTTTATGGAGATTGTGCCGTCGTCTTAAACCTCTTAAACAGTATTTTTCTAAAACTAAAAAAGGTAGATTATGGATATACTGAAGGTTTTATGTCAGGAATGACTTGTAAAATTTAAATCCTAAAAAATATAACGCAAATTCCAAATATTTTTTATTTTTAATTAAATTACAAAGAAATGTTTTACAAAATACTAGACAACGTAGAATGTGCATGTACTATTAACTGATTTCTCCATATTAATAAATCTTTTTTTTGCGTACGCTTTTTTAATCGTAAGTTAGAAAATGTTTGATAGTTGGCTGTTTAAAGCACGAAAAACAAAAGTTTAAGTGCCAAATATTCTGTTATGAAAAATATAAAATTTTAGAATATAGATAAATTTATGTTTCTAGTTAAACTACTTTTGCGTACGGAAAAGTATCACTTTGTGAACTCCTTATTGCCTATTATTTAAAAACTCTAATACTATACTACTGCACGCTATACTTCTTGTAAATTTTAAATAAAAAATAAACATAATTTAATTGGTTTTTTATTAAATCTAATAAGGACTACCTACTCTTTGCGTACTTTAACTAATTTGTTTAAATTTTAAAATCTAAAATGATGTGGTAAAACTAGAAACAACAATATTCCATGAAGCAGATTCTTTTATTATTATCTTTTTTAATAACTGTAAATTGGTTTTGTTAAAAGTTTTAAAATGATTTTGTCTCTTTTAAATTTTATTTAGCAAACTGTGTTAGGTATGAACTCTGAAAACATTATTTTTACGCGTGGCAAGGGTAAATAAATACCAAACATTTTTAAAACTATTTTTTTTGCCAAATATGTTTTAAAATGGTAATTATGTTTTGTAAATTAGTGTTTTTGTAATATAGTTGAAGGGCTGCGGTGAATAACAATCAGAGTTAATTTTTTGCCAATATTAAAATAATTGCACTTTTAAATATCTAGTACCTAAAATAATACAACTTTTTGTAATTGCGGCAAAAAATTTGTAGTTTTCGAAAAAACAACATTTAATGATACGCTCTTACAGGAATAAAAAATCCTAATTCATTTTTGTCGAATTTTTTGGCGACAAATTTATAATATGGTACAAAATATAAAAACCACTATACAATTAACGAAAAAATTAAACTGACACCCCACAACAGTAAAACACCACACTTTTACGGAGTACCAAAATACATCAACTTAATATATCTTTACGTCCTATAGTAAGTTGTATAAATTTAACTACATATCCATTAGCATAATTTTCACTTAACATTTTAGACCAAATATATTTATATATATATATATATATATATATATATATATTTAATTTTAAACATTGATATTGGCCCAAATACCACATTGGTAACTTTTGGTGTTGTTAGTTTATTTACAAATGTTTCAGTGGATAAAACAATAAATATTATTAGAAATAAATTAGAAAATAATGTTCATCTTAAAGAAAGAACAAAATTAAACATAAACACCATCCTTGACTTATTTACTTTTTTGTTAAAACAACATATTTTTAATATAACTCTGATTTCTATAAGCAAACTTCTGGCATGGCTATGGGTTCACCTTTATCACCAATACTAAGTAAAATTTGAATGGAAAATTTTAATTTAAATTTTGTAGATAGGTGATAATATACAGATATTATTTTTTCTTTTTATCAACATGATTAACACTGTTTAAACAAAATTTTAACAAATATTAATACGCAAGAACCAACTACCAAATTTACTCTAGAAAAATAAAACAACTCACAAATACCTTCTCTTGACATTCTAATAAAAAAGATTTACAGAAAACCTACACATACAAACAAATACTTAAATATTGTTAAAAGAGAGTTGTAAAAAGTCTATTTGATAGAATTAATATAATTTGTTCTAATCAAAATACAAACAATAAAAAAGATATTTTAGTTCCAAATAACTATCTCCTTGATTTCGTAAATAACTGTTTTCTTGAACTTCAAAATCCAAATAAGGCATAATTAAAATGGACTCTATTACAAATTTGTTTTTTCCGTACATTACGGCCTACACACTTTTTAAACTCCGTTTTTTCTTACACTAAAAAATATAGGTTATAAGTATATTATAGGTTTTATATCAGAAATAGCTTAAAGAATTTAACTCTTAAAAAATATATATGGTGTTCTATTAAAATTACCAGGGTTATCATACTTGGAAGTTTAAATTTTACAGCACTTTCAGTTAAACAGAAAGAAGTATTATAATACTCTCTAATGGCAGAGTCTTTTAAAAGAACTATTTTAGGCATTTTAAATTTTGGGATGTATGCTTGTTTTCCCATAACACGGAATATTGTGCTGTCGTTTGGACATTTACAAACGCCATTTTCTCCACAATCAAAAAGGTTATGCATATTTTAAGGTTTTATATAAAGTAATGACCTGTAGAATTCAAATCCTAAAAAATATACAGGGTGTTCAATTTAAAATACCAAAATTTATATGACTTCCGGTTAAACCGGAAGAAATACACAAATGCTATTATATCTAAAGTTGGCATCCGGTGATACAATTTAACGTTCCCAAATTTAAAAACTAAACGGTTGCACTGAAAAAATAAATTGTTGAATAGTAATTTTGTTGTCACTCGGTATATCATAAATGATAATAGTATACCAATAAAAGATATGGATACTACAGAACTAATCCAACAAAATATTAATTTATTTTTATAGATTATTAAATAAAAAAGTTGGGGATGTAAATGTATTAAGTTTTTAATGAAATTTAAAACTTATTCTCCAGATCTAGAAAGCAATATTTCCTAAACCGATTGATATAGATATATGAAATACGGTATTTTTTGAAAGTCCTTAAAAATATTAAAATAACAACTAAACAAATAAACTGACATGGTAGTTTTTGTTTTGCACGATAAAAAATTAAAAGTTAGGAGGATTGTACATTAAATAAAAGATAAATATTATATTATAATATAAAAAAGATAAATATATATTATCTGCATAATTGCACTAACCTGCTGCAACTACTTGAAAATTACAAGAATTTAATTGATGTCCGACGCTGTTAGTTGCCCAGCAAGAAAGGGAGCCATAATCCAATTCTGTTATTGGTGTATACTTTAGAATGCTGACTGTTCCATTGCTAGTTTTTGCAAAACGTTCAGACTCTAAATCCAAGGTTTCACCAGAGTTGTTGAATTTCCATTTATAGCTCTAAAAATTATATATTTTAATGTGTACAATGTTTGCTAATATAAAAACTTTACGGGGTGATTATACAATGAATTTTATTTTGGAAAAAAACTTCATATAAACATTTGTCCTAAACGTCTTGGTTTTTAAACTACATGGTGTTAAACATTTTAAAACATTGGCTATTGTGTTTTTATATAATGTAATTTCCTTACCAATTCAAATAAAAAATTAAAAAAATGGACGCCTCGTATGAACCAGAAGACATTTTGTGGCGTACAAAAAAATGTCATTGTCGTCCATAGGTTAATATAAAAAAAATGATACGCCACTGCATTTTTCTAAATTAAAATATTTTTAAAAATTTGTATTTACTTTAAAATAAATTTAATTACTTGACTTGTTTATTTAAGGTATGTTTTTTCGAAAATAAATAAAAACCATTTATCGGCATAGATAAATACTTATCTAATTAAAAATAAATAATTAAGGTAATTTTTTACTACAAAATTTAATATAAAGGCCATACGAAACGACCATGTCGAGAAATTAATTTAATTTATTTACGTTATTATTACATCAAATAATAAAAAAAAACTTAATAGATTAAATTTGTTACAAACTAAAGAGGAATTTTAAAAAACATTTTTATTTTTAAAAAACTCAGTGGTAAAACTTAGGACATTTACACATATGTATGTATATACAAATTTTTTTCTCCTAATTTTGATTGAAGAATCACCCCTTAAAGGTTGTCGGTTAAGTTACTGGACACCCTGTATTTTGTAAATTAATTAAATCGAGGTTATCATTATACAACATAAATATAATGGTAAATCAACTTAAAATCATCAACTACATAGCTAGCAATAACCACAACCACATAGGAAATAGCAATAAATCCAAAAAAGCACAATAAATCAGTTAAACGATTATTAAAAACGAAACAAAACACACGTCTTAAACTAAACATAAATGTATTTTAAAAGCTGATCGATTAATAAATTAATGGATATTTTTTTAAATTAATTATTTATCGTTTTAGGAAATTGCGACCTAAAATAAACAAAACATAACATAAATTTTATTAAGTTTTAAAAACGTACTAATAGATGATCCCTAAAGATAACATGTACAGGTTGAATCCTTAAAATAGGTCAAAATTCACTTGTAGAATTGTGAAGTCAAAATATTGCGATTTAAGTAAACTTATCTTTGTAAAAGTTGATAGTAATTTAGATGCGGTATGTCAAAAACAAATCATATTGCATTTCTAAATTACAAAATAAATTATGTCAGGGTATGTTAAGGTACTTTTGTTCAAAATTGACAATGACAGTCTAAAAAATGTAAAGAGTCCCAAATAGGTACGGAAAAAAATTTCCTTAAATTTCTAACGGTAAAATATGACGATCTCATCGGATAATTTTGGAGATACAAGGTGTTATTTTTTTGATTTTTGTATTATGAATAATTTTGTTAATAATAGGTAAATTTAAACAATATTTGGCTCTAGGGGGTTCTGGAGAGTAAAAAATAATTATTTACTCTCAATTTTCTTGTTAATTCCGGGGGCGCCACCTGCGGTATCTTGCACAAATTAAAAACCAAGAAACTTTTTTGAGCCACTCTGTATGTATACGTTTAAATACAATTTCGTATTTTTCAACATATTTTACATTAAAAAGGTATATCTTGTAAAAGTTCTTTTAAGCAGCCGTTTTTGTGATATCTGAATTTATAAAAATCACATCCTCTTTTACTATGTCCAAAGTTCCTTTGTGATTTAGAATTAGACACAAATATTTTAGAGTATGAATTCTTAGATGATTTTGAGAAAAAAGGTTTTGTTCCCATGTTTTAAATGGCTTATTTTTTTTTGAAAAACAGGGTGGTAAAGTTTAAAAAAAGTTTTTTTTTTCAATATGTGTCTTAAAAGTTAGGCCACCTAGGACAAAAGTTTATTTAAACTTTTCTTCATAAAATTACGGGAGGATTTATACTCTTAAAGATTAGCATCTAATTCTAAACCACCCTATGTACCTTAAACATGACCATACAGGAGTTTATTAGAAACGGCTGCTTAAATCAACTTTTTTAAAATATACCTCTTTTACATAAAATATGGTAAAAATAAAGAATTTTATCTTACATACAGAGTGGCGCAAAAAGGTATTTTGTTTTTAATTTGTGCAAGATACCGCAGGTAGCGACCCCTACAGTTTACAATAAAATTAATTCTTATTTCTTACTTTCCAAAACTGCCCTACTACCAAATATTGTGACAATACATTTACTAATAATAGAAATATTTATAAAAAACTAAAACCAAAATAAATTTTTAACCCCTTGTGTCTCCGAAGTCATTCTCTTTTAAAGTAAGATAAGTTGGTTTAAGTCGTCATATTTTGGCCTCAGGAAATTGTGGTAGCTTTTTTCCGCTTTCTTGAAACACCCTGTATTACCCTTAAAGTTCATTAAAAGAAATCATTAATAACCTTTATTTTAAGCATTCGTTAGTTAAGTGTTTTCATCCACATATTTTAAAAAGGGTGAAAGGAAACGAAATTAATAAAGTATATACTTTTATTGCCTAAAAAACATTGATAATTTTTTTATCCTTAAAATAGCTTTTAAATTACACACATATAATAATAATAATATTTATTATACTAAAGAACAACAGGTATCGCTCTCTATTGGAATAAACCAAATCGCTATCAGATTCTTATTTTCATCCGAAAAACTATTTTAATTTTCAGCAACATCGTATACATAATTCACAAGAAATTTAATAAAATTAAAAAGAAAATTTTAACTTTAACACCTTATTTTAGTTTATTATCAACTGCCCTACAAAGTATTTAAATCGCATTATTTTGACTTCACCATTAAAAAGATAAATTTTAAGCCAATACTTACAAACCTCCCTGTATCAACATTAATAACTAATTGGTGAAAAATAATTTGTTTTGTATGTGTTATATTTCGAGATTTTTAAATATTCAATAAAAGACATCCTTATACAGCGGAGGGTATTATAAATATAAATTCTTAAAACTCTATAAGTTTAACTTGCGAATGAAAACTGCTACGACAACGGGAGCTAAACGTCGAGTTTATACATCAAGCATAATCTCCGAAACGTTATGACTATAGTCATGAAAATAATAAATGACAATATTTATACAAAATACTTAGAGAAAATGTATTTTTAAAACATCTTTATATCCGATCAGAATCTACAAGGTACTAAGTAAACAACAATCGATTTATTTTAATTAACGATATTTCTTTAAGATCGGCTACTACAATTGTATTAGGCAAAATTCAGAGATACACTAGACCTTAATGTACAAACAAGATACCGTTTTCTAGATGCATTTAAAAAAAAAAGTTTAATTTAAATTTTCCAAATCTGATCGGGTCATTTTAGTTTGTTATAAAAAATACATGTATGTCCTAGAAAATATGTAAAGTTCTTAACAATCATCGAACATTTTTGTATGTTTAGGCCTAAACTAAAGTAACAAGTATTAGAAAAAAACCATACAGGGTGTTCGGAAAGGTAAGATCGTAAATGATGGGTGATAGAGTGAGATAAAATAGTGTTAGTCTTTCACATAAAAAAGGGTTACGAAGCTTCGTTTTTAGAGAGTTCTTATATCAGTGTCAATCAATGCTAATAAAAGAATTTTAATGGCAAGAGAGCTGCAACTAAAAAAAAGTTTACCCTAAGGAAAACAAAAATTAGAAAAAGGAAAAGAAATAAGTACATCAAACTGAAATGAATAGTTGGAACTTAAAGCAATACGATTAAAAATAGAACAAGCTGAAAAAAATCCAATGAGATAGTGGAAAACTATCAAAAATCAATAATCTTTTATTAAAACAAGATATAAGCCTTAATGGAAACAAATTAAACACCAACATGATTATATTTTTTAATATAAATATAAAAAAATATTTGTAATATTATTTTGGTAATACCATACTCAAAAATACCCTCAAGCAAAGGAAAAATTACTTTAAAATTTTTTGCTAGCTTCTGATTCATCCAAACATATCAGACAATTGGTTAACAATATTTATTTGGACGCCTTATAAAAGCAATTTTTGATTTTTTAATGGTTAAGAAATGCAAAATCTTCGATTATTTGGGCAAAACCCCACTCGACACGGGGCCTTACAGTGCTTATCTTCTCATTTAATCGCCGTTTAGCTATTTGCTTTTTCCTTCAACATGTTTTTTTTTTTTGAGAAAGGTGTTAGAAGTACTTTACTAACATCATAAACAAAATCACCGTATAGCACAAACGACCACTGGGGAAACACATCACTTCTTTCTAATTAGCTTTTTGCCTGTTTCCTAGCCCATAATGACACTGATTAAGAATATTGTAAATAATTTCCATTTTAACGTCATCACTATCTAAATATCCCATTACAACTATCTTCATAAATTACTTTATTCTCGTAATTTAAGGATTTAAATTACTTATACAGGGTCTTTCCTAATCGCGGTAAAAAAATTTAAGGACGTATTCCTAATCTTATTTTATAAATAAAAATAGTTTATATATACATAGGTCCGGAAATGCTTTGTTTCTAGGACACAGGGTGTTAAACTTTAAAAATAAAATCAGGTTTTTTATAATATCTTACATATGCCTTATCCGATTTTAATAAAATTCGGCTGTGGTATTTGCTGAAATAGGGAGTAAATTTAGTTCTAAATTAATTTCAATTAGTGATACCAGTAGCGGCGTGGGACGCATCTGAGCTAATATTATCGACAAATAAATGTACGCCTCGGACGTTTTTGCAACTTTCATATTTTCTTTCCGAATGAAACACCTAAAAACTATTTTGTGTCTTTATATTTTTACGTAGCTTGCTTTAATTCCATAAAAAAAATCAGCTGAACTGCATAATCCTGGACTATTTAAGAAACATTAAGGCATTTTATTTTCTTTTAAAAAATAAGTGGTTTAACTTCTTATTAGAAATTATGTAACAGTATCAAAAAATACTTAATTAAATAACGTTTATATCTAGTCCAACAAATTTTACTAAAAAAGTGTTTTAGAAATGTTTAGATTTTTTGAAAAGTTTAACACCTTGTATCTTAAGAAAGAAAAATTTGAGGACCCATATTTATATAAACCTTTTCTTGTAAAAATGGCTTAGGAATACGCCCTTAAATTTTCTTAAAAATTAAAACTAAACACAATAACTGCAATGTAGAAAACTTAGATTAACATTCACTCTAACGTATTTATGGGATTGTACGCAATTATTGGACGGGTAGATCTTAAGAACTCCTTACTGACCTTTAAAGTTAATATAATCTTATTTTATTTACTTTATTTTAAAATTTTGAGTCGCTGCTACAGTATCAATAATATTTGGGCAACAAATTTATCTCACATTAATATTTTTAACACGCTTTTATTAACTTGGGTTGTAACTATCTATCTATCAATCTATCTATCTGGCTGCCTATGTAACGGAATCTTTGAGCCTAATTTTAACCAACTTCCAGCTATTCGATTTCTTTGAAACTTTGCACACGTATTAAGGACCCATGACAATGCAATAATCTGCAAACAGTATCCCTTTATCTTTTTTTTTTGATCGCCAGGAAAAAAATTCCATTATATTATAAAAACAACACCTAGGTTGCCATCTGTTGGCAACATTTCAAACTTTGCTATTAAATGAAGAAGAAATTTTTTAGTGGGTTGCAATATGTTGGCAACGGTCCAAACATTGCCTGGATTGCCATCTGTTGGCAAAATTTCAAACTTTGCTACTTAATGAAGAAGAAATTTTTAGTGAGTTGCAATCTGTTGCAATTTTAAAATTTGCTACCATTGTCATTTCATAGGGGGCTGGTTATTTTCTTTTTGCTGCTTAATTAAATAGTATGTTCTAATTTACTGTTATATTAAGAATTTTGTGCAATATAACGAACTAAAAAATGAAAAATAATTAATAGTTTAAAAAACTAAAAAACACGCTTTTATATGCAACCGAACTAAAAATTAAAAAATAATTTTTCATTAAAAAAATATTTTCACTTCATAGTAAAAAGCGTGGGGTGCATTTTACTATTTTTTCATAACTTTTCCATCATAGATATTGGCAAATATAATAATTATAACATTTAATATATTAAGCACCCCACGCTTTTTACTATGAAGTGAAAATATTTTTTTTAATGAAAAATTATTTTTTAATTTTTAGTTCGGTTGCATATAAAAGCGTGTTTTTTAGTTTTTTTAAACTATTAATTATTTTTCATAGGTTTAGCAAGGCGGAGTTATACAGATCGAGACGATTTTTTTATTTACTGTATGCATTTTTGACAGAGGTGACAAATTTGACATTTTGATTTGACCGTTTAATTTTTTCATCTTTTTTACAAAAAAGGTATACTAGGTATATCTTGTATTGTTCTTTGTAAAATCGCAAAAACAGTGTTTATGTGCATTATAAAATTCAAGGGGCTTACAAACAGCGTTTTAATTAATTTTACCATATTTTAACGATTTTTTCAAATAAATAGAGTTTTCTTTTATTACACACTATGTATGAAATGCTAGTTTGTCTGTATTTAAAAAGCCGATTTATAAAGAATGGTACAAGATATCAGTTCAAATAAGATATACCTTTTTTAAAAAAAACGAATCAAACGGTCAAAGTAAAATATCAAATTTATCTCATCTTTTAAAAAGCATACATAAAATGATAAATAAAAAACGCCTCACCCGGTATAATCTCGCCTTGATAAACAGCTGTTTACCTATGGAAAGAAGCACTAGTATATGGGTTATTGAGTTGCCGACATATTATTAATACTATCGCAACAGTTACAAAAGTTATAAATAACATAAAATTGCGAATCGCGATAGAACTTTTTTATGTGAAGTACTAACATTATTTTTTACCCATTGTATCACTCCCATCACTTACGACACCGCCTTTCTGGCCACTCTGTAGATCAGAACAACCCAAAAGTATAATATAATTATTTTTGGTAAAATTGTGCTTTGAGAAAACTAAATATGTTAAACAGATTGAGAGGAACCACCTTTAAAAACAAATAATAATTTGTTATTTGAAATGTAAACATTTTTACAAATAATGTATTTTAATTCTCAGCATCAGCTAAAAAATAAGCAACTTGTAAGGTTAATACTATTAGCCAGACTTATCTGTACTAATATTATAAAAAGGTTAAGTTTGTATATTTGTTTGTTTGTTTATAAGGGCTAATCCTCAAACATACTGAACCGATCATAAAAATTCTCTCACATTTAGAAAGCTAACTTATCAGGAGTGCTATGGGCTATATTTTATTATGATTAAACAAAAATTAAAAAATATATATAATTAACGCCCAACAAAGTGGGCACGGGTCGGCTAGTCTTAAATATGTTTAAACTACAATTCAGCCAAAACAAAAAACCACGCGGTTATCAGTTCTGTCTCACCTTCAAATTATTCCCCTTTTTGTTGCTCTCACACTATTTAAACGTCACGATTAGAAAAAAAATAGTTTTTGCCGTCTTTATTTGTATGACACTTCTGGCTTTTTTTTATCTTAATATTACTTTACCTTTGCTGGAGGATCGGACTCGACTTCACATACTACATCTATACTTTCTCCACGAGATGCTCCAACAACCACAATTTTATCATATTTGCACGTTGGGGCATCTAAAATAAAAAAGTATAATAAAATAACTTCATTTGTTAAACTTGCTTATAGCGGCTAATAGTAGAATAATCATCAAAGTAAAAAAGTACTGGCGTTTAAAGCTTTATTTTTTCTAGTAGTCAACTGGCATCTTTTGTGCTTACGGGATAAATTTTAATAATAAAATGCTATAGTCTAAAACCCACTAGCGAAAGACCACACAAAATTTAGAAAAGCCTAACTTATACAGTGTGGGCGTAAATAGTCCCCCCTCTGCTAATTTTCGTACCCTTTGTTTTTTAATTTTAAAATTTGGGTGTGACCAATGGTAGGATATAAACTACTTTTTGACGTAAAAATGATGGTTGCAACAAACAAGATGGCAGATGGGCGCCATCTTAGGCCAAAAAATGGAAAGGGGGTCGTGTGAAACAGCATTCTTAAGCTCCTGACGAATACCATGTAACCCTAGACTAAGTCAAGAAACTAATTTAATAGAGTACTTAATATGGTATTTTCTTAAAGCTCTCCTACCCTGTATATTATTATCAGTATTACCACTAAAAACATCTTTTAAAGAGCTTTAAGAAAATACCACATTAAGTACATGTAACTTTATTAGTTTCGGAAATATGGCCCCCTAATTTAGGTAGTTTTTCAAGTGACGCCATTTTGTAGTAGGTAAAGTATTGACTTTATGTTCTAGGGTTATAAAGTATTCGCCAAGAGCTTTAAAATGATTGTGACAAGACCCCCTTTCCATTCAACTTTTTTCCTAAGATGGCGTCCATCCGCCATCTTGATTGTTGCAACTTTGTAAAAAGTCTATTTGATAGAATTAAAGTCATTTGTTCTAATCAAAATATAAATATTGAAAAAGATTATTTAAAAAATATTTTAATTCAAAATAATTATCCTCTTGATTTTATAAATAATTGTTTCCTTGAATTTGAAACTCCAGTTATAAGACAAAATCAAAATAGACCTATTACAAATTTATTTTTACCATACATTCCCGGACTATCAAATAAAATTCAACGAATAGGGCATAAATTTAATATTCGCACAATCTTTAAAACACAAAACACAATCAGATCTCAATTAACAAAAACAAAACCATACAACTTAAATGAAAATACAAAAAATGTCATTTATAAAATACCTTGCGAATGCAATAAGTTTTATATAGGTGAAACTTGTAGACCATTAGCCAAACGCATAAAAGAACACAGATCATACATTAAAAACACAGAATTTCATAAATCAAAAATCTGCCAACACGCATTTGATAACAATCATAGAATAAACTGGGATGCTTCGAGCATTTTAGCAAAGGAAACTTGTTCTAAAAAACGCAAAATCAAAGAAAGTGCGTATATATTATTAAATAAAGATAATTGTGTAGCATCAATTTCAGTTAATTTAAATAACACTTGGTTGCCTTTGCTTGATACTGAAGTATCTTCAGGAAGACTAAAAATTAACTAACCATTCACCTTTTTTAAAATAAACAATCAATACACCAGCAACCAGTTATCTATGTCACCATGACACTATAACCAAATAAACATGTTTTGACATTTAATGTCAAAATTTTCAGAATATCCGAGAAAAAACATAAAAAATTTGAATTTTAAAGCCTGAATAATAGTAAGTTTTCATTTTTATTATTTTATTGTTGTTTGTCTTGACAACGGTGGCAGATTTGCCACCGAAACGTCGATTTTTAATTATCTTTTTACTTGTTTAAATTTTTTTGGTTTTTTAGTACTTTTAATTTAATTTTGGCGTGTACCCAAAGAAGTACCACCCATTAAATGAATCCGCCAAACTACAGAACATATCTTCAATAAGAAGTCTATATCCTCCCATTAGTCATATTCAAGTTTCATAAAGAAAAAATTAAGGGTACAAAAGTTAGGGGGTACTATTTACGTCCATACTGTATTTAGTTCCACGAAAAACATAAATGTGAAAAAGATAAGCCAAATTTAATACTAAAATTATGCTTTGCTGTGGACTTTACCGCAAAAATAATTAAGATCTAGATAAGTGCAAAGTTCTATACAAAATCCAAATATGTATAAGATCTTAGACTAAGTTAGATTTAACTTGTCCACTTTTTATTACATCAGTCATTTTATAAAGTAATTTAACTTATTTAAGTATAAATAAATATATATATATATATATATATATATATATATATATATATATATATATATATATATATATATATATAATAATAATATTTTTTTAATTCTGATAAAAACTGGCCAAGGCAAATCTAACCGAATTTAAGATCACATACATATTTGGATATTGTACAGAACTTGGCATTCTTTAAGTTCTCCATTCTTTTTGCGGCAAAGCCCACTGCAAAATAAAATCACTATTGTATTTATCCCAACGTTTCGTGGCCTATATTTAAAAAAGACACATTACAAAACTATTTCGTCACATGGGCTCATTTCTCATAAATGTTTTTTATATAATTAAAGAGTTAAGCAGTGTTTATTAATTATTTACCTAAAGTTTAATCCACCCTCAATACATGCATATTTTTAATTGGTAAAACTTTGGTTTTAGTTCTATTAATGAAACGATCAGTTTTTTTCTTGCCGCTATAGAACATTGTAATGTTAAATTAGGAGTAACATTTTTAGAAATTGCATTTTTTAGTCAATAAGGGGTGGTCAAAGTAAAGTTAAATTTAAGTTTGTGGGGTCGCCACCCTTGTCTTGCGGCCGCCATTTTGGAAGAGGGGGTGCAAGCGGTTTTTATTATTTATATGAAAAACTATTAGTCACACGAAAAAATTATAAAATATTTTTTGTAGCAAATTAATTTTTTTCAACTTTAAGTTAACATATTTTGTTCCTAAGATTAAAAATAAAAAGTTATTATTGAAAATTAGGGCCACTTGCTTAATAAATTTATTTTGATTTATTTTGCAAAAAATATCATCAGAACATTTTTATAGAATAATATTAAAAAATAATTTTGGTTTTATAAATTTTTATCGTCCGATAAAAATTGTCAACCCGTCAAGGGTAAACACCTTAGTTTACAGTGTGGTCGAGTGGGTTGAAACAAATTCATTTAGAACTTGGGGGTTTGTTTTTCTAAAAACGTTGGAACATATAGATTTTTGTTTTTGGCTGCGGTATTTTTTATAGTAAAATCATGTTTACAAGGTGACCCACAAATTAGCAATAACCATCAACTTAATTTTTTAAATGGAAACATACATTTTTTATTACATTTTTAAATTCTTCATTGAATTCTAAGTATATTTCGTGTATCATGTGTTATACCTAAGTCAACAGTTATCGAGAAATTTACTCATGAACATAAATAAACACCAACAAAACTGGGTTGATACTCTTGGCTTATTTTTGGGGCACCCTAAATATATAATTTTAACACAAGAAAAGTCAAGGCCAAAAAAAAAAAAATTGACGTGTTTAAGCGTTTTTCGAAAAAACAAACCCTTAATTTTAAATAATTTTTTAACTTACGTCCGCGCCTTTTATAAGTATTGTATAAAATTGATGGTGAATTTCTTGATAACTGTTAAATTCAGGTATAAGATATGGTAAATAAAAAATATTTAGAATTGAATTGAAAATTAGAATGCAAAATTTAACAATGTAATAAAAAATAGGTGTTTTCATTAAAAAAAAAAAAAAGTTAATGGTTATTATTACTTATTGCCTCCTCCAAAAATTGCACGCAAAGGCTGTAAAAATGTAACATTTCAATGGACTACTAAAATACGTTTGGCTTTGTTTTCCTGCTTGTTTGCTTGAGCTAGTTTCATGTATTTATGTTAAATAGGTTTTAAGTTAGGCCCGCCGCAAATTGAACCCAGCCCACGCACAGTACATGCATAGCCCACGCTCAACCCATCCTTCCCACGTCCACGTTTTTGATCAGTTTACCCCATATTGGACCCAATTCGGGATCAACCATATTTCAGATTTTTAAATCAAACCCATGCTGCACAAAACCCACGAAATGTGTGCGGCGAACACAAAGCTATCCACGCGTTGCTGGCAACAGAATGGGCTAGCTCTCGGCTGGGTCCAATATGCGCTACTCCATTTAAAAGCATGTTTTACAAAGTTCAATTTGCGGCGGGCATTATGGAGGTGTCGAAAGTGGCACCAAGGAGTTCGTGTAATATTACACTCGGCGCTGTAGCCAGTTCTGTGTTTGAACTTGGCTAGACACGCTGCCGCGTGTCTAGATAAATTGTCCTTTGATTAGGATTATACAGGGCGAGTTATAATTAAAAATACAAAAAATGCCTAAATGTCAAGTAATATTATTTTTTAAAATTAAACTAAATTTCACGAGAAAATGTTATCGAAAGTTGCCTCTTTTGTCAAAATTTAAGGTTTTTAAAATTTGGGTCAAGAAAATATTTTTTTTATTTTTTCACATTACGCATTAAAGCCTAAAAACAACATTTCCTTATTTTTTTATACTAGTACATACTTTACTTTTGGTAATTTTTCATATTTAAAGTATTACTTGCCCTATATACTACAATTATTTTTTTTTATTAGTTTTGGCTAACCAGAACCATGCGACAAGTTTTTCCAAGGTAATAGTTTGTGTGTCCTCCTATAACACCTATTCTAGGATACACTGGATACGCATCCTATAATTTTCCGGATAAAAATTTCAATACTCCATAAAGTATACGGTGTGCAAAAAAATTGGAAAATCTTCGGGATTTAAAAAGAAAGTGTAATAAGATGAACGTTTTATGTAGGCTTGCTCTAGATATTGGTTTTTAATATGAAAATGAAATTAAGTTTTTTGCCCCTAATTATTAAAATATTAGGTACCATTATTAAAATTATTTTAATTTTATTTTAGTACGATGTTACACTAAGTAGGAATTTCAAATGGATATCAAAGAAAGTTTGGTAAATGGCTCGCAGTCACAGACACCACCCAGCTATGACATTTATAACCTTCTTCTTTACCCTTTGTTTTGTCACTATTTAGTTTAATTCTGTTATGTTTGGGAACCACCTAGAACGACACAAAAGGTGTTTTTTTAAACGAAGTCATTTTGCAGAACCGTTCTAGCACTTGCCTCTGATGCACCATCATACCAGGAGGCGCACGTATTGTTCTGATGATAATGACATATCTCAAAGGGCAAATAGAAAATATACATGGATATGTTTAAAAAGCCTGAAATTATTTATCTGTTTAATATATTATAATAATTAATTCCAAAAATATAAATACAAACCAGGGAAGACTTTACCACAAATACAACAAAGAAGAACACATTTGTTAAATGGTATAATCTTTTTGGTGTTCCTATTTAAACTGTTCTGATCGGTTCCAAAAATATTTTTTTACGTTAAAAGGAATACACCAATTTATGCGGGATAGCAAAAAGAAATTTCACCGACATAATAGATTGAATATTCCCTTTACAAAGTGTTATTTAAATAACACTTGGTTGCCTTTGCTTGATACTGAAGTATCTTCAGGAAGACTAAAAATTAACTAACTATTCACCTTTTTGTAAAATAAACAATCAATACACCAGCAACCAGTTATCTATGTCACTATGACACTATAACCAAACAAACATGTTTTGACATTTAATGTCAAAGTTTGCAGATTTTCAGAATATCCCAAAAAAACCATAAAAATAGTGAATTTTAAAACCTAAATAATAGTAAGTTTTTATTTTTATTATTTTTATTATATTTTTCTTGACAACGGTGGCAGATTTGCCACCGAAACGTCGATTTTTAATTATCTTTTTACTTGTTTAATATTTTTTTGGTTTTTTAGTAATTTTAATTTTATTTTTGGCGTGTACCCAAATAAATACCATCTATTACATTTGATATTACGAAACGAGATTTTCCCCTAGCTGAAAATAATTTAACTAGATTATAAAAATGTTAGACTGTTTTCCGCTTGTTGCGTTATCCTATCAAAACCAAACATTAAATAAACATAAGAAAAGTCAGAAATGTAATTTAAAACCTTTCAAAGATTTAAGTGTCGGTTTAGTGGCTTTACGTTTCTTTGTAAAACTCATTTGCATATTAAATAAAGGCATTCTGTTTTACTTTATAGCACAAAGAATTTAACCAAAGATAAATCTTGTTTATAAACTGAATTAAAATAAGCGCTGCCCTTGGGGAAGAGCTTTGTTATGATTATTAAATCGAAGATATAGAAAAGATTTGACATAAATAAGAAATAAAAACGTTTGCTAAGTAAAACAAAAAAACATGTTTTCTTGACAAAAAAATAGATACTTATAAAAGGTTTTTTAACTTTTAACGTTGAATAGAATATACAAAAATAAGAACATTTTTCATGTTAAAATTTTAAGAAAAAAAATGCATTTTTATTATAACTTTTCTACCACTTCAGATATTGTAACAAAATTTGGTACACTTTTTTACCATTACATTACATTTTCGGCTATAAATTAAAAAAAAATTACCAATGGCGTTTGAACAAGATTTGTATTGAATTTTTTTGAAAAAGAAAAATAGTACGCTTTTTCGTCAAATTAATATTATTTTTAAAATACTTATATACTTTTGAGTTTATCTGGTTTTTCAAATTTTTTCGTACGACAAACAGTTTTTGTGTTGATTCATGGCAAAATTGCCTAAATCTGTTATGACGTTTTGTATGTAAAATTTGTATTTTGCTAATTTTTATTAAAGTTCTACTATAACAAAAAATATTTAATTTAAATTGAAATAATGTAATTATTTGACCCCTTTTAATAGAAATTAGACAAAAACGACTTTTATTTAAAAAACACCATATCAGATTTTAGCTTTTTTATGCATCAAAATATATTTTATTTCTTTAAATGAAAACCGTTCGCCGTACGAGAATATATCAAGAGACCAGATTGACTTTAAACTAAATAAGTATTTCAAATAAATTATTAATTTGAAGAAAAAGTAGCGGCGTACTATTTTCCAAATAAAAAAAATCAATACAAATCTTCATACGCCACTGGTAGAATTTAAAAAAAAAACTTTTAAAGCAAAAAATGAAATATAATATTTAAAACAAGTGTACCAAATTTTGTGAAAATATCCGAAGTGGTAGAAAAGTTATGATTGAAAATTGATTTTTTTTCCTAAAACTTTAAAACTTTGTATCTTGAAAACGAAGCATTTTTGAAAATAATTTAGTTAAAAAATACTCATATTTTCATGCATTCTTTATAGTCTTAAAAGGAAAGTATCAACGTAAAATTAACTCTGTATTGTGTAACATGTAAAATAGCGATATATTTCCCGATAGAAGTAGAGTTTGTCGGATGAGGCTTTAGGCAAGTCCAGTAAACACCAAGAGCCCAGAAATATTCTTTTCATATGAGTTGCACATACTATTTTTTATCATCAAAATAATGCTTAAATTTTCGTTTTCACAGTGTCCACGGAAGGATGTACCCATACCTCTGTTTTAAATTTTTAATGTTTGGGAAAAATATTATTCTTTCTAAAAATGTTTGCTTTATCTGAAATGCTAAAAGCTTAAGTAAAAATCACAGTGTGATATACAGGTGTTATAGATCACACACCTTCCCTTATCACGTTTTACCTGAATGACCAGTTCATGTTAGATAGTTTGAAGTTGTCAGTTTTAGAATTTAAAAAGTTGTCATGATATTTTCCAATTTACAGAATTAAAAATAAATGTAATTTATATTGTTGTAGTTTAATTTAGAACTACAACAATTTGGCGCAGTCGTTATGAATTCGGAACAAATGGCCGAAACTTTGAACAACTTCATGAAAGCACAGCAAGAAATCCTAAAAAGTCAACAAGAAATGTTTTCAAATTTTGCAAAATATTTTGGAACACATAGCACAAACTCAAATCAAAACAATGAAGAATTTCGGATGGATATTTTGGGAAACAGCATAAAAGAATTTCATTATGATCCAGAAAATGGAGACACATTCGAAGCATGGTATAAAAGGTATGAAAGCCTTTTTATGGAAGATGCAAAAAGCATTTCAGATTCCGCAAAAGTCAGGCTTTTACTTAGAAAATTGGACACTGGATGCCATGAAAAATATACAAATTTTATATTACCTAAGGAAAGTAAAGAATTTAGTTTTGATGAAACAAAAATAAAATTAACAAATATGTTTGGTAAGAAACAATCAATTTTTCATTTAAGATATCAATGTATGCAGTTAACTAAAAATGAATCTGAAGATTTTGTTACCTTTGCAGCAAAAGTAAACAAACACTGTGAATAATTTAAAATCAACCAAATATCTTCGGATGAGTTTAAATGCCTTATTTTTACTTGCGGTTTAAAATGTAGCGAAGATTATGATATACGTACAAAAATTTTATCTAAACTAGATTCCAATACTACTGAATCACAAACGTTGGAAAAACTTGTAGCGGAGTGCAACAGATTTCTGAATTTAAAGCATGACTCAAACATGATAGAAAATAACAACAAACATGACAGTATCAACAAAATATCAACACACAAAAATAACCAATATGACAATAGAATCTCAAAACGTCAAAACAGTAATCATGTCAACTTCAGATTTGAAAATAAGCACACTGATCAACAAGGACACTCGTTTATAAATACAAAAAAATGTTCAAAAATTCCAAAATCTGCGTGCTGGTATTGCGGTGATTTCCACTACGCAAAGTTTTGCCCTTTTAAAGAACTTGTATGTGAAAAATGTGGTGAAAAAGGTCATAAATTCGGGTATTGTGAATCCAGCAACAGAAAAAAATATAACCAAAGAAATGAAAGATCTCAAGCCATTTATGACGTAAATCAAATTGGTTCACATCCTGAAAGAAAATATTTAAAAGTTAAGATTAATAATATTCCTGTTAAACTACAAATTGATACAGCTTCAGATATCACAGTCATTTCCAAAAATACTTGGTCAAAAATTGGAAAACCAGTATGTCAAACAACCAATCATGCAGCCAAGAGTGCCTCAGGTGATAAACTAAGTTTGGAATCGGAATTTTACTGCACAATGGTTTTTAATCAGAAAAATTTTGAAGGCAAATGTTTTGTTACTCCAATTAATAACCTAAATTTATTGGGAATAGATTGGATAACAAAATTTAAACTATGGGATGTACCAATAAATTCAGTTTGTAATAGTGTTGATTCAAAAGCACTACCAAGTGATGCAGAATCACTTAAAAAAATGTTTCCAAAAGTTTTTCAAGAAAAACTAGGACATTGTATCAAAACTAAAGTGGATTTACACGTTAAAGAAAAAAGTATTCCTATTTTTAAAGCAAAACGACCTGTTGCTTACTCAGTTATGGATAAAGTTGATAAAGAACTTCAACGATTGCAGCAATTAAATATAATTTCCCCGTTGAATATTCTGATTGGGCAGCACCCATTGTTATTACCAAGAAATCAAACGGTGATGTAAGAATTTGTGGTGATTACTCAACTGGCCTCAACGACGCACTTCTTTCACACCATTATCCATTACCAACGGTCGAAGACATTTTCTCAAAATTACAAAATGCTAAAATTTTTAGCATCATTGATCTGTCGGATGCTTTCCTTCAAATCGAAATAAACGAAAATTCAAGAAAATTTTTAACAATTAACACACATCATGGGTTATTCCAGTATAACAGAATGCCATTTGGAATCAAAGTAGCACCATCCAATTTTCAACAAATTATGGATACAATGTTGTCAGGTCTTCCAGGAACTACAGCCTACATTGATGATATATTAATTTCTGGTAAATCCGAGGCCGAACATGCCCAAAATTTGCATCTTGTTCTAAAGCGCATCGAAGAATTTGGTTTCCACTTAAAGTTACAAAAATGCAAATTTAATGTCAAAGAAATAAAATATTTAGGTTATATTTTAAGTGAAAACGGTATAAAACCAGATCATGAAAAAACACAGGCCATTAGAAACATGCCACCACCTCATGATATTACCACGCTACGTTCCTACCTAGGCGCAATTAATTACTATGGAAAATTTATAAAAGATATGCATATTCTACGGCACCCACTTAACCAATTACTTAAGAAAAATGCTAAATTTTCATGGACAGCACAATGTCAATCATCTTTTGACAAATTCAAAGAAATTTTACAATCAGACATTAGTCTCACTAATTACAATCCAAAGTATGAAATAATTGTAGCTGGCGATGCAAGCATTACTGGTATAGGAGCCTGCATTTTACACAGATTTAAAGATGGTTCAATTAAGCCTATATGGCATGCATCACGAACTTTAACAGACACTGAAAAAAGATACAGTCAAGTAGAGAAAGAAGCATTAGCATTGATTTTTGCTGTTAAAAAATTTCATCGAATGTTATACGGTAGAAGTTTTACACTACAAACGGATCATAAACCACTACTTACAATTTTTGGTTCCAAGAAAGGAATCCCAGTTCACACAGCAAATAGATTACAGAGATGGGCTTTAATCCTCAGAGCATATGACTTCAAAATTGAGTATATAAAAACAACAGATTTTGGACATGCAGACGTTTTATCAAGATTAGTAAATCCAACGTATTCAAGCGATGAAGATTTTGTTATTGCTCAAATAGACATTGAATCAGATATTTCTCAAATTTTTGATGAAATAATTGCAGAACTACCAATTAGTTTTAAAATGATTTATCAGGAAACTCAAAGAAACCCAACATATTTAAAAGTCATTAATTATGTCGAACACGGTTGGCCAGAGGGTAAAAAAGTATTGATGATAATGTACTTAATTTCTACTACAGAAGAGATTCTTTATCTATTACGAAAGGCTGTCTCATGTTTGGTAATCGAATAGTCATTCCACCAAAATGTCAATACAAAATTTTACACCTAATACATACTGCACATCCAGGTCAAGAAAGAATGAAAACCATAGCTAGAGGATATGTTTATTGGCCAAACATAGATAAAGATATTGTCAATTTTGTGCGAAATTGCAAAATTTGCGCTGAGTCATCTAGATGTCCTGCAAAAATTCCTCCAAAAGCATGGCCTGTACCAGAAGGCCCCTGGCAACGTATTCATGTGGATTTTGCGGGTCCCATAAGTGGTTTTTACTATTTAATCATCATAGATGCCTACTCAAAATGGCCAGAAGTTTTTGAAACAAAATCAATCACGTCGAGTTTTACAGTTGCCAAATTAGAAGAAGTATTTTCCAGATTTGGTTTAGTCAAGACAATTGTATCAGATAATGGTGGACAATTTACAGGTGAATATTTTAAACGCTTCTGTACAGAGAATGGCATAGAACACATTAGAACAGCAGCGTTTTGGCCGCAATCAAATGGCCAAGCAGAGAGATTTGTTGACACGTTTAAAAGAGCTCTTGTAAAAATTGATCAAAAGGGAAAGTATAGTCAAGGACAAGGTATCAATACATTTTTACGAGTTTACAGATCGACTCCAAATAAAAATTCACCAGAAGAAAAATCACCTGCAGAACATATGTTGGGAAGGAAAATGAGAATTCCACTAGATTTACTTTTACCTGTTCAAAATGTACATATAAATAGAATTATCAACAATTATCAAGAAAACGACATGGTTTATGTCAAAATTTATAGAAACAACAGATTTTATTGGACTCCAGGAAAAATACTAGAACCTATTGGAAATGTAATGTACAGTGTTTTAGTATTTCATAACAATCAAAAGTTTGTTAAAAGACTACATTATAACCAAATAAAGAAAAGGTATGTTATTGCTCCACAATGTCAACCTTTGCTAAATATACTATTAGATGAATTTGACATACCTAAGACGTCAAGTACAAGTTTACCACAAATAATAAATTCAGAAAAAGTGTTTAATCCAAATGACTTAACACAAAACACGATTTCACCTCAAGACGATGAGTCAGATTTTGAAGATATCTTACATCATGCTGATGATGATGATGAAAAATTTCCAGAAATAAATAATGCTGAAGAAGGCTCAGTAAGTTGTTCAGAAAAACCTATGCACATTGAAGAATCCGTTATAATCGACACTAGTTTTGAGCCATCACGACCAACCAGAGTACGAAAAAGACCCTCGTATTTAGTGGACTATGTTTAAAAAAGAAAGGGAGAAATGTTATAGATCACACACCTTCCCTTATCACGTTTTACCTGAATGATCAGTTCATGTTAGATAGTTTGAAGTTGTCAGTTTTAGAATTTAAAAAGTTGTCATGATATTTTCCAATTTACAGAATTAAAAATAAATGTAATTTATATTGTTGTAGTTTAATTT
>JACEGR010007365.1:0-50314 GCA_014170235.1 Listronotus bonariensis
TTAAAAAGCAATTTTCTTTTATAAAAATACCATAATAGTATATTATTTATGTTGTACATACACAAATAAATTAATGCTTCTGTATTATTTATTTCCCAACTTGGAAATGATATTAAAACATAATACTAAAATTGGCGGTTAAATAATAAACTAGAAGAGAAGTAAAATACATAAAAGTAAGCAAGGTGTATGCATGCACGATGGTGAAAATGACTAGTTTGAAGAAAAGTTCAACGTCCGGCTGAATGTATAAGAAATTACGTTGGAGGTGTCTAAACAGTTTTTCCGCACGCTTTCACTAGCTTCGCATGTTGTAGACCAGATCGGGGCGATTTTTACTTTTTAACTAATTTATATAAGTACAAATATAATATTTTACATGCCATTATTTACAGGGTGTAATTAAATTAATGGCTGAAAATAGGTTTGTTCCAGCAGGCTGTCAGAAATGTTTGCAACCGTTCCGATTCTGCGCACGTCAAATTTGTCGTTCCAGCAGTGCCATGTTTCTAACATTATACAATTGTTTGTTGTTCCAGCCAAAGTCGATTGATGAGATAAGGTCACGACATTCGCCATATATAGCCATATTGGCTAGCGCGGCTGTGACGTCAAGTCGGGCCATTTTCGGCCATGTTTGATTTTAGGCAGATCAGTGGCGTAGAATTAAGGAGAAAACAAAAAAGAACTGTATGTTGTAAACAAAATTTATTGGATTATTTTAATAGGCATAACTTAAAACAAAACCATAAATGTGGTTTAATTATTGAAAATTAAAAATTATCAAAGCGACGACAGGACGATGAGATACCTGGCAGAGCAAAACATTTTCCATAGTTCCGTAATTCAAAACCATTTTAAGAACTTTGTATACAGGGTGTCCGCTAATGAATGGTACACAGAAAAATCACAGATTCCTTATGCCAAAATATTAAGATTTAACCAAACATACCTAATATCCAAAAGTTTATATTAAGGAAGATACGGGCGGTGTTATAATAAAAAAAAGTAAATTTATTTCGATAATTGTTCCCTCCTTTTTAAATATCTTAATAAAACGGTATCTAGGGGTTTTTAAACATTAGCTTTTCAGATCTAATATTAATTTTTGTGTGTAGACTAGAGGGCGATGGGTACACTATTTAAAATTCTCTAAAAGTACCCAATTTTTTGGTACTACTCTGTATATATGTAAACTAGTAAGCTTCTCTATGCTTTCTGCACAAAAAAGGTATACTTAGTAAGAATCGGTCTTGACAACCGTTTTTAAGGTATTCACGTTTTAGTTGTTCAGTGCACCCGAAAGTATGTACCTTCAATAACATCGTATTAGCTATAATTACAACTGCTCAGATATAAATAGCTGATATCTAAAAACTCCTGGATACCGAGTTTTATTAAAATGTTTAAAACATATCAGAAATTATCGAAATGCATGAATAAAAAATATTTATATCCCTTTAACACCCCGTACCGTCCTTATCATTAAGTTTTGGATATAGGTATGTTTGTTTAAATCCTAAATGGGTATTTTCGCATAAGAAATCTGAGGTTTTTTGTGTACCATTAATTAGCGGACACTCATCTGTATCATATGTATATAAAAACACGAATGACTGAAAACTATTCGACTACTATACGAAACTATAACACTATCAGAATCTCTAAAATAAAACGAGTCCGAACCTATAATATGTGAAGTCTCTAAACTAACCAAAAACATTAACAACTGGAAATCCTTGCCAAATATACAACCAAAATAAAAATGGCAAATTTCCAGTTTTTACCAAACAAAGCTTCGACAAGGCACGACTCTGTCATCAGCTGATAATGCTACCAACTTTACAACAGAACTGCCAACCGAAATCGTAATTCTCACACCTTCACGTCCCTGACAAAAGCTATCACCGGTCTTGCTTATGTCTAAACCCCTTCTCATAAAGAAACTCTGGTTCCAGCAGGCTGTCAGAAATGTTTGCAACCGGTCGGATTCTGGGCACGTCAAATTTGTCGTTCCAGCATTGCCATGTTTCGAACATTATACAATTGTTTGTTGTTCCAGCAGTAGTTTTAAGATGTTGGAAACTGTTTAAAAAGTTTGCAAACTTTCTTCAAACATAACTGACAATTTTTAACATAACCTTTCTTGTATTGATATATAAGCAGTATGCACGCCATGTTTATTTTTTGTTCCAGCAGAAAACTGTTGCCAACATTTCTGACTAATGTTTGTAACAATTTTTGCGTTTTACAATTGTTGCTAACATGTTTCCAACATTCTGCTGGAACAAACCTATTGTAGAATCACCCCTTAAAGTTTGTGGTTAGAGTTACTGGACACCCTGTATAAATACAAATATAATATTTTACATGCTATTATTTCCATTAAAGGCATTAAATAATTTAGAATAACATGTTTATTTTCTCTTTTCGGAATAAGATAATTAATAGAATAATTAAGTTCATAATAATTATAGAAATTTTATACAAAATATATAATTTTTTTATCAGAATATACGGGAAAATCGAAAAATACTCACTCCTTACGTTACACTAACGAAAAACAAAAAAAAATGTTATAAATATTTATTACGTTAATTTTTAACACTCAATATTTTGCAATATGTCTAACACTTAAAATTCAATCATAAGATAGTAATTTTTGCAGTAGTAGGGGAGAACGGGGAAGGTTTGGACACTGGGAGCATATGGACACATTCAAATTTACCGCCAAATCTATTTAAATATTTTTGGCGCGATGTCCGGTAGTCGGGAAGAAAATGCCTTTAGTGATTATAGTTAATTTAACAGCGAAGGTACGTTATAGTCGAGGTAAATTCAAAAATACTTTTTTGTAATTTTGAAGTAATATTTTTCCAGAGAATAAGTTGCAATTTCTTCGTATTTTTTTTATTACCCTATTATTTTGTCATGTGTGTGTACATTTAGAATTTTAAAAATAGTTATTTAGGGTTTTATCGTTAACAGTATTTTAACGTACCTACCTATAAAATCACCACTCTATCAAATTTTACCATGAGGGTATGGATAGTCGTCCAACCCCTACCCATATGTCCAGAGCCTTCCATAATTAATTTTTAAGCTAACCATTCTCTTTTTTTATTAAAAATGCCCTAAATGTACAAAGAAAAAGAAAAACTGAACTTTTATTCTGAATCTGTAAAGCAAGCTGTCATCAATGTTACTGATAATATGCTAAATTATCGAAAAGGTCCCTAAAAGCACAGAATCACAAAGTCAGCCTTAGGCACCTATGTAAATAGGCAAAGCTTGAAGCGTTTCCCTTCGATTTGCTTGCGCACAAACTCATTTTTCGTCCATGAATTGTAACTTTTGTTTCGCGCAGGTAACAAGCATTGGCTATCCATCGAGATGAGTGGTCTATGTTCAATAGTTTTGGAAATACATAATATAGCCTACCTGCATAATTGAAATTTACACAGTAGCGTAGATACGCGTAGGCGGTCGCCTAAGGCCTCGGCAAGATAAAGGTATGAAATGTGACATAGGAAAAAAACATAGTTGAGGTTTTTGTAGGCTTGTAACTGTATAAATTGTATAATTTCTTAAGAAAAGGGGCCTCGCATTAAAGCTCTTTTTAATTTTTTAAAAATATAGAGGTTGTTTTATTTAGGAAAAGATAACTCTGGTTTTTTTGGACAAACCACGAAGGCTAAAAGCCTAAATACTAACGTACCGTGGGTGTCTTAAGCAGGGTAAGAGGAAGTTTGTTACCACGGGACTTAAAAACTTGAAGATTTGGGGGGAAAGACCTCCGCTGGCAGCCACAGTCTAGAAACTCTAGGAATAAAAGAACGAATGAAATGGGAAGTTCGGTGCCTGTCCAAATGACCCGTATACGCGTGGCACCACGAGGTTTCTCTGTTGGGAGCTGCAAAAGGAGGGACTATACTGGATAATACGTCGGAGCAGAAGCCGTAAAAGTATCTATAGAAGAGCGATAGATCTCCCCCAGCTCGACAATGGGCAAGAGAAGAAAGTCTTTGAGTAAATAAAGGATCATTAATAAGGCGAACAGCCCTTCTTTGAATGGCATCAAGAATGCTGAGGGTTGTAGGGGATGCCATTCCCCAGACATGAGAACAATATTCCAGAGAGGGTCGAATTTGGGACACATACAAAGTGTATAAATTGGAAGGAGAAAAATACTTTTGGCTCGGAAAAGAAATCCAAGCTTTTTAAAGCCGCGGTGGCTATAGATACAATGTGTTTATGCCAGTTAAGGTTATTTTCAAATGTGACGCCCACAAGTTCCTGCTCTGCAAAACCTGGCCACTCACAAGCAAAGGATGAGTGTTTGATGATTTTTTCGCGACAAGGAACATGACTGTGTTTTGGATGCATTAAATTGAACGAGATTTTTGGCGCCCCAATCCAATATCAAATTGACATCCTGTGAAAGAGATATCTGCATCGCCCTGCGTTTGCTTTCCAAGTCGGGTTGAGAGATTGGTTTAGGAACCTGAAAAGTGGAGTGAAGGGTACTATCGTCAGCATAACTATGAATGGGATTGGTTGTGGAAGAAAGAAGATCGTTGATGTGAAGAAGAAACAAAGTTGGTGCTAGTACTGAACCCTGAGGCAATCCAGCATTAATTACGTATTTTGTACGGTAAAAAATAAAAAGTTAAGGGGGGAGTGTAAATTTATAACTTGACACCCGGTACATAAGTCTATACTTATTTATTTTATGCTTTTTAGTGCATTTAAATAAAAGCTTGTTTTTTTATTTTTAATTTATTAAAATTGAGGTATGCTTACGATTAAATCACGTGTTTTATAACCGGTTACCTAAAATAAAACTTAGTATTTAAAAATAAAAGCGCCCCAAAAGAACTTCGCCCCTCCTGCTCCTAAACCCTACGCCACTGTTAAAGATTAAAGAGCAATTAAATAAAAATGGTCATTTTTACCATCATAACATCATGGTAATAATTTCGCTCGGTTCACAGATTATTATTAGAAAGTGCAACGCTTTGAAGAAAGTTATCAACAAACGTGATAGAATAAGTGGACTTTCGCTTTCTCTTAGATGAATAAAATGTTTAAAATAAAAATATTGTTTTATTATTAGAACGATATAAATAAACATGGCCTAGCCAGATGGCGTAATAATTATATTAATAGGTATTCACTTAAAATGACAAAAGTGTTAGCGATATAACATTAATCTTAATTAATTTGATTTATTGGCAATGAAAAAAATAATAATAATGATATTTAAATTCCATAATTTCACTTCAAAAAAAAAATACGTTCGCGCTTGTAAAAGCTAATTTATATTTCTTTATTTATATTTTCTTTATTCATAAAAGGTTTTACAAGTTAGGAAAACTGGTCGCATGGTCCAAAGCTAATAAAAACAAAAGTTTACTTCAATTATTATTATACAGGGCGAGCTATAACTAAAAATATGAAAAATGCCCGGAAGCTAACTACTTTTATTTTTTTAAAAAGAACTAAGGCAGAATTTATAAATCAGAAGTTAATTTTAGTATTGGTATTAGTATTCTTCTTCTTTTGGTGCCAAATCACTGATCTCGATGGATTGCTAATGATATTACCTGCGCGAAACAAAAGTTACATATTATGGACGAAAAAACCGGTTTGTGCGCCAGCAAGTTGAGGGTAAACACACCTGGCACCAAACAGACTATCCACATTATCGGAAAGAATTTGTCGACGGCGCCCTGGTTTTCTGTTTGAAGTACGGTATCTAATGAGCGTCACGGTCAGACCGCGGACGAAGGGTACGGGGTGCCGGTTTTGTATTTTGCCACGGCTTTTAAGTGCGCATGTTAGTCCACCCATCCATTTGTTTACTACGCGAGGTCGTAAAAATCCGAAAAATGCTTCTTGCCACTACGGATCTAAATGTAGGTTATCTATGTGCCAAATCTATCTTCAGACGTTGGCTATCAATATAGTTATAGTATTAGTATTAACCTAGATGATTAGATTAGATTAGATTAGGAGGTGGATTGCATATCCTCTAACACTGCAACCTGCTCAGGTTTATTGTGTGTCCTCCGTCCATAGGTTAGAGCACGCTATCCAAGCCGGTCTGTTTAATCAGACTCCACAAGCTTGAAACTGGCCCCTTGGTATATCTTGCCGCTTTAGGTTTTTCTTCACCCAGCCTTGCAAACCGCAGACGACAAAGGGCTTCGCAGTAGCACCATACGTGTTCTGCGGTTTCTTCCTCCTCCTGGCAGAACCTACATAGGTTTTCTTCTGCCAGGCCCATAGTTTCCAGGTGTTTATTCTGTCTGCAATGACCTGTCAGTTGACCCACTATTATTCTTACTGCCTTCCGGTTATAATTCAGAAGGTCTTTTGTAAATTCTGGCGAGTAAGCCTTGATGAACACTTTCGCCTGACGCTGTCCTGGTGTTCTCCTCCACCAGTCTTGTGATTCCCTCATAATCCATGATCTAATGGATGACCTTACCTGGCATGATGGAATACCACAGTAGGGCTCAGGACCTACCATTGTCCTGCCAGCCCCCTCCTTTGCCAATTTATCAGCTTCTTAGTAGTATTAACCTAACTTAAATTTAGAAATTGTTTGATGGCAATAATTAACTACATTAAAAAAAGGAATGAAACTTGAATAAAAAAGGGTTAACGGTTTTAACCTTTCTATGGCACATAAGCAATTAATATTTTTTTCCTATTTTAGTCTTTGGTTTTGGATTTTAGAGAATTTAAGGGTCGTTTCTTAAGACCAAAAAATTTAATTTGATTTATAAACACTTTAATTTAAACGTATGTTCTTGAATCTTGTGGCTAATGCTAATACTAATACCACAAATTATCAGAATACCCAGACGCGAAACTAAGCGTGTTCGTTGAAATCTCTCACCACTATCGTCCCTCCCACTGCGTGGTGGATATACACCCCACGATTTAGTACGTGACCTAATGCTCATCTAGGTGTTAGTTAGTCCCATACTTTTGTTGGTATAGAACGTGAGCATAAGTTAGTTAATTGTGTTTAGTTGTTTGTGAACTTTTATGTTTTTATTATTAAAGTGTTAGTATAGTGTCTTGTTAAATTTTTGTACCGTTTAATATGGGATATAAATGTGTATATTTATTCTGTTCCTCCATCATCGGGAGCGAATCACTTTTTAGATTCCCAAAGGACTACTATTATTTTAAGACTATTTAACATAAATACAAAGCTTTTACAAATTACTAAAACTAAGTTTTAGTAACCCTGGCGTATCAATTTTGTGTTATATTAATATAAATATAATTAAATATACCTATAGTAAGCTTATTTATAAATAAATATAGCCAAATTATTGTGCTTCAATAAAAAAATAACAAAACTTGTAACAAAACTATGTAACTTCGCAAAAATGCCTAAATTCTAAATCGATTAGAATTCTTTTGCGGTTCTTGAATTGAAAATTGAACTTGAAATGTCGTACCTACAAAAAGAATCAGGGATATGCACGTGTAAGGTAATTTTGATAGCAACTGAAGTAATCGTATTTCACGCTCCAACACGTTTAAAAAGTCGCTGCTAAAGTGGGAAATTTAACAGTTAGTCATGAGTGTGTCATTTTACCTGAGTATGCCATTTTAGGCCAGTTTCCCCTACATTAAAATTCCAGGCATCGACTAGATGTTTTTAAAATGTATCTAACACAAAGTAGCCAATAATAGAAATATACTTCTTAGATTAAGTTTAATCGTCCGACAAAGTAAGTAGTTTAAAAGTAAGTATGCAAAAAAGAATAATGTAAATTGACAGGTGTAAAGAACTGTAGCAAAGCAGTCATAAAAGTGATAGTAGTAAGTAATTAAGATAGGCATTTTTGATAAACATAATTACTTAACGATAATGGAATCATGAAACGGATAGTAAACATGAGTGGTTCGGTTTACTAGGGACGTGTTATCCCAGGTCAGGTTTAGCTATAAATTCAAAAGCTGTGTTGCCACATTCTCACGGGACCGGCAGCGTGGTTTCTAAAAAGTAGACTTGTAAAGTAAAACAATGGTATTGGTTAAACCTTGCACTTGTGCTAATCTTTGAATTTGTAATAATATATATATATATATATATATATATATATATATATATATATATATATATATATATATATATTTAAATCTTAGAACAGTCCACGAAAACTTAAAAGCTAAGTATTAACATAGATACACTACGTTTATATCGATTAGTTGAAGCTAGCTTGAGTTAAAGCGGCTTTTAAAAGTGGCTTGAAAACGCGCTTGAAAGTGACTTGAATCGTTCAAGTCTGAAAATAAGTAGGGTTGACTTCACTGAAGCCGATTAGAAACATGATATAAACGATTCAAGCGGGCTTAATAACTGCCTAACTTCAGATGAATCCTTTCTCAAACGTCATCAGTGTCAATTTCATATATGATTTTGACATTTTTATACAAAATATAAGTGGAAAAACAGGTGAAAAACTTTAAAACACGCTCACACCAACAACAGCACACAAAACGGGACAAATTAAAAAGTGAGGTTTGTTTTTCATTTGATGTCTACTGTGAAGTTGGATGCAAAACTGCCGCATGCGTACGACGATGGCCTGAAATGTGCTTGACCTCGATTTTCAATCGACTTTTAAGCCACCGAAATAAACACGTAGACTTGGATATCGCTTCCAACCCGCTTTGTTTTCAAGCCAGCTTGAACTATTCGATGTAAACGTAGTAATACTTCCATCGTTTCACATCTAAAATCACGATGGAGTGTCTAAATCTTAAAGAACTCGCTGCTAGGATCAGTAGGATCAAAGACATCTGGGTTCCTGGAGATTCGGAAATAGAAGGTAATGCAAAGGAGATGTATCAGCAAGAGGCTGGGTCATCTATGGAGAAATGTAAAGAAAATGGGCATATACAATGGTTCCACAACACACAGCCTTTGTGGGGAAAATGAGGAAACAACCTCTTTACATAATATACAATAGGAAGATAGTAAAGCCACGTATAGACTTGGATATAATCGGCGAAAACATTTGTTGGCCGACTGTATCTTGAATGTTGCATCGGTCGGCCGACTTGTTGCAAACGCCATGGCAACATCGGTGGGCGTTTTCATCCAAGGAATCGGCAAGTCGCCTGTTTTCCATTTAATATGGAAAACTTCGGCAGGATTTGTACGAGCTTGTAAAACTAGTGTGGACGCGTAACACTTGTATCTGCAAAGGTTGGCCAACTTTGTTGCTGAAAAATTTTTGAAGGGTGATGACCTTGTCGGCCGACAATGTTGTCCCGATTGTATCCAAGTCTTTACATGGCTTCAGCGTCATAGTAGATTAGTTCTGTTAACAGGTCCCTGTAAACATAGAAAAAAACTTCTGGAAACAAAGGACTTGGCAGAATAAAACTTATGTAGGTTCAGTCAGGAAGCAGAAAAATACTTATGGTGCTACTGCGAAGCTCAATGTAGTCTACGGTTTGCAAAGCTTGACGGGAACACACCCAAAGTAACAAGATTTACAAAGGAATCTGTAAGTAACGCTCACAAGGAAAAGTAACGGATCGATGTTCTGCAGAACTTAGCTCATAGCAGAGACAACAATGAGACGAGTAACTGGTCCTAACAATTTGTCCATTGTATTTATCTCTTTCTGGTTTAAGGCAAGTTCCAATAAATATGTCTTTGTCTTTCATCATGGCAGGCTATCGTAGATGGAACAATCATCGCTTTGCCCTGGTTGCCAAGTTGTTTACAATTTCTGCATGAAAACTTTAATGTCCTTTTTTGGCTCACATCTTATTAAGAGAAAGAAAATATACCATGAATCGAATATTTTTAACTTGACAACGTTGCCGCATGGCCGATTCGTTTACATTTTCCGTGATTTATTGTGTGTTTCGTGGTTTTTACCTTTAATTGGACTTTAAATATTGACTTTTATTAGTGATCACAGTGTATATATTAAATTTGTGCTTTTCAACAGATAATTTAAGGTAATATTAACATGGTTATCTGTAAGGAAAAATCTTTATAAAAACCAAATAAATTACATTTTTAATAAGGTGTGTGTAATTATTGAACTAAACCCCAATATTTTATATTAATAGGAAACAAAAACAAGTACCTAACATTAAGGGCAAAAATAGCACAGCTATATAATTTGAATTTGGCGGGCAAACGAAAAGTCGACTCACGCGCCATCTGCGTTTACCTTCCTTGAAGACAGACAAGGAAGGCCCAGCAGCTATCTCTCTCTCGGATAATTTATTTACATTTAGTTGCTCGTCTCATTGTTGTCTCTGACCTGACTTTGTTACTGAGGCAGAGATATGTCTATCAATGATCTACATTATTTTGCGCTGGTCTTTAAACGTAAGGTTAGAGACTAGCTTAAGAAACTAAATAGTAAAGTTAATGATACTTTAAAGCAAAACTATGGATGGGACTGATGATAATGGTAGAAATAGTACTGAGTTCTTGGCTACCTCAGCAGTAACTTGGTGAAAGATAAACAAGGAAGAGAAGACTGGGTATGGTTGGGACAATTTTTATTTGACGACCAGTAATTTTGTTAGCGTTGCAGTTAGCTGTACAAAATTAGTTTTATTTTATAAGGAGTACAGTTGCCTACGTATAAATACAAATAAATAATAGTTTAAAAAACTAAAAAAACACGCTTTTATATGCAACCGAACCAAAAACTTGAAAATAATTTTTCATTACATAGAGTTTGTATTACAGTTACAGATATTTACAAATGAAATAATTATAACATTTAATATATTAAGCACCCCACGCTTTTATTCTGAAGTGAATTATTCTGTTATTATCTTAAATTTTATTATAATTCTATTTTGAGGTATATAATTATGATTCATTGTTTGACCTTTGATTACTGTAATACAAACTCTTTGTAATGAAAAATTATTTTCTAATTTTTAGTTTGGTTGCATATAAGTTTTTAGTTTTTTTAACTATTATTTATTTTTCATTTTTTAGTTCGATATATCAATTAGTTTTCTGCGGACTTGTGATATTGAAATGTTTCACGAACTATTTCGTAATCTAATCATTTCATTTAAAGCTTTACTTTTGCATGGGGTTTTTCCCGTTAACTTAGAGCAGTCAAGTTCTTCAATCCGCATACCGTCTAATCATCTCACACGACTAAGTGCAACATAAGCTTGTCCAGCCGCAAACAGTCGCGAGCCCAGATAAATGACAGCATGATCGACTGTACAACCTTGCATCTTGTGAACCGTCGAAGCCCAACTCAAAAAAATCTATAAAGGAATTTATTTATCCTGGCGATCCTAATCAGGATAACGGGATACTGTTTGCAGATTATTGCATTGTCATGGGTCCTTGACACGTGTGCAAAGTTTCAAAAAATGGAAAATTAAGCTTAAAGATTCCGTTACATACATACATACAACCCAAGCTAATAAAAGCGTGTTAAAAAAATATTTCTAAGTACTATGGTTAACTTACAGGGGCAAGTTAAAGAAAAAAAAGAGAAAGTGTCACAACCGTTCACACCCAGGGGCGGTTGTGACAGTACTGGGGTCGGTAGTGACAGATTCAAAAATATGCACTGAATGGTCATCGATCACTTTCATTGCACAAAAGATCATTTTCCTTAAAACTTTATCAATTTTTCACCAGGCTTATTATCGAGATATCCAATACACACCAGAAAAAAAAATACTATTTTTCATCTTATGATGGTGGTGATGTCTTTAGATGCCGTTTTCTCCCTCTGGTTTTACTTTTTGGATTTTCTTTAAATTATTTTTGGACAATCCACGAAGGCTAAAAGCCTAAATACTAACGTACCGTGGGTGTCTAAAACGAGGTAAGAGAAAGTTTGTTGACACGAGACTTAAATTCTTAAAGATCGGGGAGGGATGGAAAGAAAAAGACCTTCACGGGCAGCAGGTTCCGCATTCTAGAAACTCTAGGGCTCTGTCTAGGGATAAAGAACGAACAAAGTGGGAAGTTCAGGGCCTGTCCAGTTGAACCGTACGGAGATGCATACGTGCAGAGCCTCGAGTTTTTCATTAATATTAAAAGAAGAGCTTCGGACTTCCATTGTCTTTATTACATTTACTCACACAATTCTGCCTGATTTGTAAAAATATTAAAACTGATTTTTTTGGATTAATATAAAAGAGAATCCACAAGTTACATTTTTTTTAAATTTGATTATTGGGGTTAAAATTTTAAGGTTACTTCTGTTTTTTAAAGGGGGCAAAATAACTCCTTTTAATAAATTGATATTTTTAAATTTTTTGAAAAGCCTAAAAACATTATTTATTAACAAATTAATAGTTTGTAATTATGGCGGACATGGGGTATTATTAAGTGATTTCTATAGTATGCAGGGCCGTGCCTACCGGGTGGTGCAGGTGGTGCAAGGCACCAGTGCGCAACGCTGCAGGGGCGGAAAAATGTGAAATATAGGTAAGGCGGAAAGTATGGAAGAAAGGGCGGGCGATAGTTAGAAATGAAAGTTTTGAAATAGGAAAAGGGGATAGAAGAATAGGAAATAAAATAATAGGGGTGATGACCTTTCTTTGTCTTGAAAAATTCTTAAACCCGAAATAATATTTTCTTTCAGGGGGCGGCAAATAATTTTTGCGCCACGGCGCCAGATACTCTAGGAACGGCCCTGATAGTATGCATTATGTGTGGTATTTGATTTATTATATTGAATGGTGTTAAGTACGGTACTAAAATTAAATAACTTAAATATAAATATTATAAATGCAGTCGTTGACTACGCGCTTCACTAACTTCGAGAAACAACATGTGCTGAACATTATTTATTTTTTCTTCTTCGATAATAAATCTCATTCATCCTTTATTTCCATTCATCGTTATTCAATTATTATAAATGAAGTGGGTGTTCGAAATTTGGTCGTACGCGTCGTACCAGGCGCGGCGGTTTTGAGTTTTCATATGGGTTCCATGTGTTAAAGAATTTTTAAAGGGCAAAAAAAAACACAAAAAAGGTATTTATGTTCCCATTGCTGTATTCTTGAGGAGCAAAAATAGTATATTACATTACAAGTGTGGAAAATGACTAATTTCACACGAGTGGGAATATTGTAGCACGAGGCGTCAGCCGAGTGCGACAAACCCACGAGTGTAAGAAAGTCATTTTCACACGAGTACTGTACACTATTTTTCCTACGACCACAAATTATTCACCAAAAAAATTTGTCTTCACAGAAAAAATAAAAAAATAATTGAGAACTTTGCAACACTATGGTGATTTTTACTTTGTAACACTAGTGTGATATGTACTTCTCCTCACTGCTACCTAGAAGCATTATATAACTTTTATTATTTTGAAATTAAAAAAGGCTCTCACTTAATAAAAATTGTATGGTTTGCTTAGGTAATAACGGTAATAGTTTAATACGGTTTTCTGCTATTTTACGGGTTTTTTAAAAATATTGATACTTACATATTTTAGACTCTCTTCTAAATAAAACGTAAGTGGCGCATATCCAAAATATTCCGTTTTTTAAAAAATATCAGTAAACAAACTTAAGGGACCGGGGAGTGAAAAGGGGTGCTGGGTGGAGTAAAATTGATAAAACAAGTTAATAAAACTGAACATCACATGTAAAATTAAGTAAAAATTACATTTTTTCCTTATATTTTTGAGAAAAAATGTAAAAAATATGAAAATTGTAAATGCATAACCTAAACTCCTAAACGTTAGAAAAAAACGACTACTAAACGTCAGTTATACCATGCAAAATATTGAAAGCATTTGGCAACGTCGGAAGGGTCTGATTCTATTTATGAATGGATAAAAGAAAGTGGATTGGAAGTGTGTATTAGCCTCAGGTTTATTTAAGGAATTAAAAAAAAAAGATTTAACTAGTTGTTTGAGTACACGAAGACAGAGAGAAAGGAATTTGATCTGTAAGTAAGAGTTTTTCTCTGGTTAGTTCGCTTTAGGTCGGACGGACAAGCGGCAAGGCTGCCTCTATAAGGTGCATGCTCAAAGGTAAAAGGGAGATTTGTAATTTGATCTACTTACCTGACAACACTGTGCCACTGAGCGAGCAGTCAGTAAAAGTTGTTTTTTGTGGTTATGTCTATTTTTGTTTATGTTTTTATTATTTCGGAAATTTTATTATTACTCTTTTTAATATTAGAAGAATGCTTATACTGTGTAGTAACTTTAATAAGATGATTTTCGCTAATTTGGGTTCTACTGTTTAAGGTAAGTAAAAGTTTTTTACTGTCACATACATTACATACATATATCACACGAGTGTTGTAAAGTACTTTGCAACACTAGTGTGATATAACGCATTTTCTATGCATGAAACCAGTGTGCTATTTGCTATTTTCACAAGTGGTCGTAGGAAAAAAGCTCTTTACGTTCCTATTGTATCCTTCCACATTTCTGCAAGCTTCCCTCGTAAAAAACTTGAAGAGAAAAATCCTTACCCACATCCACACAACACTTTTGAGGGCAAAAATGTTAAAATGTTCTTTTCTCATATGGATGCGTTGCACCCATACATTTCGCCGCTTTGGGTGCATTGGCCCCCGTGCACCCAAGTACTCGCCGCCACTGCGATGTACCACCACTGTTATCAACAAATTTATAAAATACAGAAGGTTCGGAAATAAATAGAGTAACATTAACAACAACACAGCTAGTAACATTAAGAACAACAACAGCTCCTTAAGATGTTTTAATGGATTGGCATATTGTTTCTTTTTTCGAGATATGTGCGCCACCCTGCGCACCATAAACGTCTTTGCCTCTCTTACAAAAACCGATTTACTCTTTTAAAAATACAGGGTGGCCATATGAAAACAAAACAGGGCTATTAAGGTAGTTCTACCGATACCACAAGAGTCAAATAAGTGCTTAAGCTAATTTGAGTACCGTGGTATTTATATTTGGCAACGCTGCGTAAAAACAATAGAAATCATACGCAAAAATCTACTGCACAAGCATCTTTAAATGAGTGATAGGTTTTAAATTGTTATGTTTATTTACTAATAAAATCTCTAAACCACCCTTCATATCACCAAAAATATATTTTATTGAGAAGGCAAAACAGTCACTGAAAAAAATTATAACAAATTTGTAAAACAAGGTCAAGTAGCACATAAATTTAAGGATAAACATGGAAAGTTTCTGTCAACTAACGTAAATATTGCTACATCGGATTTATTGTTGTCGAATTGTTCCTTTAAAAACACTCGGAAACACATGTTTACTAATTATTGCGGATATTTATTATCACTTATTGGATTTTGTAACCGAAAAACGTATTGGACCGGCATTAATTTTTTTAATGTCACATATACCGTATTCAATAAACTTTTTCGGGCGCAGCATAACCTTTTGGCGGCGTTGCCACATGTCAGTCACATAGCATAATTTTCTTAATTATTTATTAATTACTCTCATCACAAGCTCTGAAGGTCGGATTTTAATTAGCCAAAATGTTCAGAATTGGTTTTTCTTCCGTTGATACAACTTTTATTGAAATCTGAACATCAGTTTTTGTGAAGTAAAATAAAATCTGCGATCCCATAAGGATCAATGTTGAAAGCAATTATTTTATAATACTTATAACTTTTTTCTATTCTCTGTAGACCTTTAAAAATTTAACTGGTTGATATTCTTATTATAAAGTACTAGTATGCTAAGTTTCATTTTCCAAACATTAATTCTTACACCGGTAGTACTACCTTTGAACAGTCACATTCTATCAGGGTCGAGTGAAGCTTATCTGGAAGGTCTCTTGACACTGATTACAACTGCCAAGTTTGAAATATCTGCTATTATTTTAGCAAACCACCTAGGGGGCGATGGTCGGACCTAGGTCGAAGACTCCAAAAGGGCGAAAAAAGCCCTGGTACCCTGGTACTGGTTACACAACTTGTAGGTGTCAGAGAAGGTTTAAACGTTCCCAGCCCCGTAGCTAAACCACTAAGTTAACACCATGGTACAAGCGACCCTTAAAAATTAAAAGTAAGAAAATTATTGAGTCAGCTAAGTGCAAAATATAAATAATTATCGCATCTTTTAATTACGCATTTTAATTAAACTGATATTTGGAATAGAAGTATGGGAATCAAAGGATAAAATGAATTACGAACTTCATTATGAATTTATTGTGTGATTTAATTAGTTGCTGATTTGCGTTTAAATTCCAAACCACACTAACAAATCTTTGAGTAGCGTTTATCTTTTGTGAAGAAGCGTACGATAAAAGGAGTTATTATACCGGGTGATGCATCGCAGGGCGGGACATAGGAAATCCCATGTAATTTTTAATGGGGTAAATTATTGGCTCCCCTAGTTATTTTAGAGAAAAATTCTATTAAAGTTTATTGAAGAGCATGCCAATCTACGTCCATGGTAAAAACTTTAGATTTTTCGGTTAACACGTTTGCTAGTTAGATGCTAATATATTTTTAAAAATTGTTACATTATTATCGCCTCATATTTATGAACAACAATAAAAATACCAGTTAGCGTGACATAACGTTGTCATTTTAAAATTTAGTGCCCCAACCTCCCATCTACGTTTAGTGCTTTATTATTATCAAAAAATTGAAGAGCGAAAAGATTAACCATGAGTTAATTTGAACTAATTTTACCCGCTTTAAATGATGTATCCAGGGAAAATCAGGAAATTTGGTACCAAATGGATGGCTGCCCGGCACATAATACCCTGGCTGTTCTGGAATATTTACACAATGCTTTTAATGGAAATGTTATTGGCCTACATCACACCATAAATTGGCCAGCCAGGTCTCCTGATATTTCGCCAAATGACTTCTTCCTCTGGGGGCGTTTAAAAAGCATGATATACAAGGATAAAAATTACTCTAATCTAGATGATTAAAAAATGCTATTTCTGCAGAATGCAATAAAATTTTAATTTACCCGTTAGCCAATGTAAGAAGACAATTTTATTAACGTCTGGGATATTGTCTAGCAGTCAGTTTATTTCCAACGTATTAATTATTGTAATAATATTAATAATTTATTGAAGCATGTAAATATTATAAGTGTCATAAGTTCTTGAAATTTGTTACTCTAGTTTAGTTTCACTTAACTTAATTTCGTTTGTATAAATACAACTTTAATCTTTTCACTGTACAATTTTTTGATAATAATAAAGCACTAAATTTCAAAATGACAACGTTATGTCACGCTGACTGGTATTTTTATTGTTATTCATAAATATGAGGCGATAATAATGTAACAATTTTTAAAAATATAAACGGGTTAACCGAAAAATCCAAAGTTATTACCATGGACGTAGATTTTCATGCTCTTCAATAAACTTCAATAGAATTTTTCTCTAAAATAATTAGGGGAGCCAATAAATGACCCCATTACAAATTACATGGGATTTCCTAAGTCCCGCTCGGCGATGCATCACCCGGTACCTATAGCAATAGTTTGCTGTGAGGGGTCGTATAAGACAAATTATTTCCTAAAAAAATGATAAAAAATAAAAACTAACAATAAAGAATTTTATTACATTTTGTAACAATTTTGACAATTAGTGTGCAGAATATAAATTTATTCGCGATTAAACAAAATTATTAATTTAATAACTTGTCTAAACAAAATTTATTTAAAATATGGTAGTGTCTGATTAGTAATTTTTTTAATTTAGGAAATAATCATCCCAAATTAAAATTGGAAATTAAGAATCGATATTTAAGAACATGTAATTAAATTTTATTTATTTAGTCTATTTACAAATTAGGTAGACAACAAGGATACGAGACACGATTTTTCTATTATCCTTAAAAGTCCTTGCCTTGAAACGCTTTTTTTTCTAATCATAGAATGATTTATATACAACCGATAATTTAAAATATTTTAATAAATCGAAGTTGTTCCATGGTAAAGTGTAAATGTCCATGAGATCGGCAATAAGGAAGTTTGAAAACAATTATTGTTTATTTTATTAGAAAAAAGCTGTAGTTAGTTATTTACTGACCTTAAGAAAATAAAATCAAACGATCATAGTTCAGGGTAGTTTGACGGTTGTTTCGTGTTTAATGTACGATGTTTGTTAATTGTGGTGTTTTTTCCTATAATTTTGGTAAATTAGTGTAAAAAAAATGTAGTTAGGTTAGGTGTATCCACTAGGAAACTATGTAAAATTAGTTGCGTTCAGAGTTGGCCTTATGTTTGTTGTCGATATTTATTTGTTTATTGCGAAATATTTAAAAGATTACACGCTTGGATTTTTACATTTTCTGTTAATGCTTTATACAGGGTATCCAAATAACACGTGTACCGGGTGTCAAGTTATAAAGTTACACACCCACAACACACAGTTTTTATTTTATTGTCGTACAAAAAAAAAAGAAAATAACAGTTTATTTGGTTAATTGTGTAGTTTTTGAATAAGTAATCGGATTTTTATTGTCTCTTAAGATATACAGGGTACGACAAACAATATGATACCTTATACTGGGTGAGCAAAAACTACGGCAACCAATGACGTATGGACCAGGTTTGTTTACGTTTGAGCTGTTGTCAAAAATACATCACAGTAAAAGCGCTAAAATGCGGTTTGCCAAATTTAATTTTTCCATTCTAACCTTATTAACCACAAGTAGTTGTTGGATAAGCCTCTATATTAAAGAATTTTGTAATATAACTTATTAGATGAACAATACATATGTTTTTATCTTTTATAGATATCATAATAAAAAAATGTTCAAATATTATAAGTTATTATCTTTCTAAAAAAGCAAAATTCTGAAAATACGTGATTATTTGTTAATCCCGGCAACGCCGCCCAGGGATTTTTACTCCATCGTAAATAAAACATGAATAAACTTTTCCTAAACGCTTGTGGGTGACAACACCCCTTTGCTTTGTCATTTCTGTTGGTTTCTGTCATTTAATAATTTGGAAAGCCAAAAGTGATCAAATAAAGCTTATAATGCGTTTTTTGTGTATTGGTGATTGCTGGTGATTAGAAAGTGTTTCTAAAGACAATATGGGTAGGCAGTGCTTTGTTTGTAGAAGGGTAGACTATTCATTTCCGCACCTCACTTTTCACAGGTTAATAGAGACCAACGTCGTTGGGTGCTATCGACCAAGGTCAAAAAGTAAGTCCGCCATTTTCATTTCTCGCTTGCCTCACCCCCTTTGCCTATTAGGATTGTTGGCTTAATGTTTATCATAAAATTATGAATGAATCGCTGGGTCCATACATCGTTGACTGCAACTCTTAAATATCTTAAAAACTGCTAAAGCTACATTAACCAAAATTGGTATCTAAGGTGTTCTGCACACTGATCTCAATGGATTACCAATTTTATAACCTGCGCGAAACAAAAGGTACATTTCATGGGCGAAAAAACCGGTTTGTACGCAAGCCAGTTGAGGGTAAACGCACCCGGACCCAAACAAACTATTCGCATTATAGGAAAGAATTTGTTGACCGCGTCCTGCTTTTCTGTTCGAAGTTCGGTAGCTAATGAGCGTTACGGTCAGACCGCGGACGAAGGTACGGGGTGCCGATGCCGGTGTTTGTATTTTGCCAAGGCTTTTAAGTGCGCATGTTCGTCCACCCACTGCGCGCGGTCGTAAAAATCCGAAAAATGCTTCCTGCCACTGCAGATCTAAATGTAGGTTATCTATGGTTCTGCATATGAGGAGGTGATCTGCAAACCGCAGTTTTTAACAAAATCAACAAAACCGATTTATGTATGGAATATTTTACTTTAAATAGTGTTTCATGGCCAAATTGGAGATTTTCTTAAGTAACTGTATATATTCTATTCCAACTTCTTAAAAATGTTTGACATTATATTCAAGTGTGCAACAAAAAGCTGTTTTTTTTTTAAAAGTTTCTTAATTTTTAAATTTCTGTATCTATTAGTCGTTGAGATATGATACACTGCACTTTTAGCAAACAGTACGCCTAAATATCTTTTAAACCGCAAAAGTAATATTTACAAAATTTGGTATTAGAGGGTTTTTAGGCATGCCTAATTGATCAGTGATATTAGAATTGTTGCCAAGGGACCCCCGCTCAATCTTTATGGAAAGTAACTTTCGGTTAATTTTTTTTTAATTCGATATGTTGTAGATCTCGACTTCCTGAATAAATTTTCTCATGGGCACAATGTCCGATCGTCTCTAGTTTTAGAGTTATAGAGTCTCAAAGTTGGATTTTTGCCAAGTTGAGATTTCGAGTACCTTCTATGATTTAGTTTCTATCTTACTTAAGCTTTTTTAAAGCTAGTTCATACAGACGCGAAAAGCGAATTGCGAAAGCGAATATTTGGCCACAAAATTGGCGTTTTTTTGTCATGATCATACAGCTGCGAAATTCGCCGAAATTCTAGGCAACAATATACCCTACAAATTTTTGATATTGTTTTTATTTCGGTGGTGACGCTACGCTTGGGTTCATTTGAGATTTTCTTTTAATAATATAACATTTATCTAATGTGATGAATAAAGAATATAGCACATTTATTTGGCAACTAAGACGTAGAAACGCTGCAAATTTGTTATAAATGAAATGGGCTAAAAAAGTCTTTAGTCCCTTTATACAAAAGACATATGAACGCCCTTCACCAGACGCTTGCCAAAAAAACATTGCATTGAAAATAATATATCCTAACGCTTTTACCTTCGGGGATCAAGGAAAGATTCACACTAAATTGACGGCATCTTTGTTCTGGAGCTAAGCGCTGTAAGCGAAGACTCCTATAGCTGATGGTATCCTGTTTGGTGGTGAACACGAAGTATTTCTCAAATGGCGGGAAATAGATGGGCGTGCCATGGGAACTGTCAGTAGTGAAAGTGAAGGTTATACGTAACACCAGTAGCAGTTCTTGGTTTGACAGCCGACAATTTATGCATTGCATCGATTGTTGAATTATTTGTTTTCTTTTTGGAATTTCTGGGAGTTACGAGCTCGATTATCCAGATTTTCCGCCGACGAAGCCCTGGAAAGCATAGTCCGGAAGGGGCAGAGTGGTGGATTAGACCTGAAGGGACCAAAACCAAGAAAAAAATAGAGAGAGAGAGAGATACCTTTCAGTTACCAAATTTGGTTAATGTAGTCAGATTTATTTTGACAACCAGAAAACAAAGGGTTTTAGTCCCGTTATACAAAAGCCATACGAACGCCCTTCGCCAGACGCCTGACAAAAAACATTGCATTGAAAGTAATATAACCTAACGCTTACGCGCCGTGTCTATATGTGAAAGGTAACATTACTTTCAATGGATCAGGCATAGGGCGTAAGGCGTAGGGCGTAGGGCTTTCGTACGTCTCATGTGTACCGGGACTTAGGTAGGTAAAACAACTAAATGCATGTTCTGTTAAGACTCTTCCCGGGGTGGCGGTTAGTGGTGCCGTACAGACGTTTTTACCTTCTGGGATCAAGGAAAGATTTACGCTAAATTAACGGCATCTTTGTTCTGGAGCTAAGCGCTGTAAGCGAAGATTCCTGTAAGCTGGTGGTATCCTGTTTGGTGGTGAACACGAGGTATTTCTCAAATGGCGGGAAATAGACGGGCGTACCATGGGAACTGTCAGTAGTGAAAGTGAAGGTTATACGTAACACCAGTAGCAGGTCTTGGTTTGACAGCCGACAATCTATGCATTACATCGATTCAAGAATTATTTTTGTTATCTTTTTAGAATTTCTGGGAGCTACGAGCTCAATTATCCTGATTTTCCGCAGACGAAGCCCTGGAAAGCATAGTCCGGAAGGGGAGAGCTGGTGGATTGGACCTGCAGGGACCAAAACCAAGATAAAAAATAGAATAGAATAGAATGTTTTGTTACGACACTTTCCTTCTATTTATTCTTTTCTCTTGAATAACTATGCTTATGCCATTATATTTCAGGGAAGGCCTAGTCGACCCAGCGCCATAGACATACCCCAAGCCGTCACTGGCAAAAATTTAATTTTTAAAAATAATTTAATAAAACAAAAAAAAAAACGCTCTATTGCCTGAGATGTTTTAATTATTCAGGTTATTTGTTATGTAGTATTCTGTTTTAATTATAAGATAAGTTTTTGTTAACAAATTTTATTATGCACACCATGTTTTATTTACATTTTCCTTACGCATGTAAGTGACATCCTTGATTATTTTATTTCAATGTTACTCTAGCCAACGTTCGTGATTTTAATTGTATTTTCAAATGTTAATAATTTTTGTTGAGTTTATAGAATCATATGTAAAACTGACTTTTATTATTTTTTGATATATTGTTTGTAGAGTATATTTTTTTATGTTTGAAATCCAAGGATTTTCCTAGTGTTTTAGATTAAGTCATGTATACAGGGTGATACAGAATGTTGTTAAAAAAATTAAGGCAGATTATACTATTAAAAAAAAAAGGTCATATAAACATGGGTCCGTAAATTTCTCGTTCACACGATACAGGGTGTATCTTGAAAACAATACATTTGCGGAGCTATGTTATACAATGAATCGGTCGTCATTACAGGTAATAGAGACACATTTTTGCTTGCTAGAAGACGGTACAATGGGCCTTGAGTGCGTTTTGCTGTGTTCAAAGGTAGATAAACTTTGGTATAATATTTTGTTTGATAAGTCCGTCTTGAAACTTGTAGAGCTTTCTAGGTAGCCTTCTGCAACAGATGATGACTTCCAACCTCCAAGGCTTTTAAAATTCGTTATGCCTTCACCAGAATATGGCACATCATTTATTCTGGATGACCTACATCCCTATATACATGTTCCCGTTTAATATTTAACCATTAGCAAGTAATTGTCGTATACAGGGTGTCATTTGTAAACGGTTTTACTTAGCTTGACCGGTTTATTTGTTACTAGCTGACCCGTGCCCACTTTGTTGGCCGTTAATTATATTATGTTTTACCCATCTATTATTGATCTGTAATACCTTAGAAACGGAATATGTTATGGTAGCAATAATACCTGCTATCACACCTAGGCATTATAAGCGGGCATTATGATAATGCCCGCTTATAATGCCCTAATGCGCTAATATGGAAATTTTATTGCTTATCCAATTTTATTTCTCTCACAATAAAGATCAAGTTTATACAAAAAATAATTTTTCTTTAAACAATACTAAAAATTAAACTTTATTTCCAAAATAAAAATTACAATTTTGAAATGTCCCGGAAAATGAAGCTGATCCCACTATAGAATGGTCGGTGTTTTTTGTGATGGTAGCAGCGGTGGTAGCACTATTTTGTATAGAAGAACAGTCCATTAATGGGTTGTACTGTACATCGACCCTTTCTATAGGTAAGAAAGAATCTTCGCTCCTTTATTCCAGCTGGTCTTAATGTTGTGTACTTTTTTATTAAATTTAAAGCGCCTAAATCTTCTTCAATGATAGTAAAACTTTTTGAAGTTGAAGTTTTAGTTTCTGGTACCTTTATAACCAAGACTGTTCCTCTATCTTCAATGTCATCAATAGTCATTTTGACCAACTCATCTCGTCTTAAACCTCCAAAAATACCTATTACCAATATGACTTTGTGTACCAAGTAGATATCATCAGGAGCCTTGTAGCTGAGGAACGGCGAAAGCTATGTCCCGTGTAAAGTTCTGGGTTTGGAAGACGTAAATAGGCAGCTATTTCAGGGGGACATCTTGCTAAAAGAATTTATTTCTATGCACTGGACAGTACAAGCCAATTTTTTGTAATAAACAAAAATCTTCTATGTGGTGTTTCGGGCTTTTATAAACTGAAATACTTTTTATACAAAGCTAGATATTTTTCATTTTCAATTTCCTCGGAAATGAATAAACTTCGGGTAGAATGGTTTTTGGAGTCTGAAATATTTACAATAAAAAGATTCCCCTTATTGTCAATATCATCAATGCTAATTTTCGTAAATTCTTCTCGACGGCACGCACCAGCTAGTCCGAAAACCTTCATCGCTAGATAGACATCATTTGAAACATCATTAATAAATTTTGCTATTTCATCTTTCTGGAAATTTTTGGCCTTCTTGGGTCTAAATCCCACATTTTGCTTCTTCAAAAATGATGTAACTTTGAAATACTTGCTTCCATCCATGTTCTTTTCGATCTTAATGACACTCTTTAACATGGAATACCTTGACCAAAAGGTATTGGGCTTACATGTTTTAGCCAATTCCACGAAATATGCCATAAAAACTTCCTCTTTCATTCTTTTGATTTTTTCTCGCCACACCAGCTTGTAAATGCTGTATATTCTTTCTCGTACCTGTGCTTCGACTTGGACGGCAACAACTAAATTTGCTATTTCGGCTGCTTTTAGAATGGATTCAGGTAATTCCTCGTCAGAAGACTCCATGGGAAACGTTTTTTATTCAAAATCGACGATACTGATCAGAATGTACTAAAGACACTTTTAATTATACTAAAAATAATACATTACATAAACTATAACTGCATTTCTTTACATTCGGCAAAAATAACTTGCAGAATGCAAAATATCACGAATTTTTAAAATTCCCATCTTTGCATAATCTTCAGAATTATGTATACCCAGTCATTAGCCGGAGTATGCCCAATATGAATGATAGGTATACTGACCTAGGCTAAGGTAACCTCCGTGCGGCGTCCGCGGTCGAAGAAATAGTTCATCGACCAGAGGGATTCCTCCTTCGGAGAAGACCCAACAACTTGAAGAACGGTCAAAGACCCAATCGACAGAACCGGAGTGTAGGACGAAATAGGGGCATTTTTCCTAAAATAATTAGGAGGGAATAATTATATTATTCTTACCACTTTGCTTATCTTAAAAGTTTTGTCACATTAATTATAGCAGAAGATTTATATTAGCGTTTTTCCACACAGAGGGCGCAGGTTGCCGATATATGACCGCACATTTAAGGCGTTTTTTACCTATCTCTATCTAACTCTCATATTTATATTGCCATTTCAAATGCTGTTTAAACCACTCCGATGAAGACGGTTAACATGAAAAAATTACTTTAGATAGCCTCATGCTTTGCTTTGCATCCCTAGTCCCCCTCTAAAGAGTCACGACATTCCGCCATATTGGTGGTGGATTTGGTTAAAAATGAAACTAATATCATTTTCATTTTATTTTTCCTACTTTTTGCACACAATTATTGATTTTAAGCTAAAGTGGTACACAGTACACACACATATTTGATTTTCACGTTTTAAAACCCAATTATCTTCGTATTATAACATTTTTTTAAATTAAATTGCATATCTTCACTTTCAATCGTTTTTAATTATGGTGCATGCGCTGGAGCACTGTATGCATGCCTTGCTCCGATTTTAAAAACACCCTTCTAAATTTGTTTAAGAAATGGTGTAAAATACATAGAAAAATAAGGCGCTTTAAAAGGTGAAAATTAAATATTGTGGGTCAGTTAGCTTTAAATCTAGAATTGTATGCAAAAAGAAGGGGCAATATAGTAAAAATAAGATTTGTTTTGATGATGGATATCTCGGAAACAAAACGTTCTTTCAGACTCGTGATCAGCAGCCCAAAAAGCCCCATATGCCATATTTCGTCAAAATCGGAGTTGCTTCCACTTTCTAGACAATTACCCAGTCGATAAAAGGAAGGCACTTTAATTCTTGAAGACTTATAAGGTTTTACATTTAAAACATACGTAAAAACAATATCCCAAGTTTTTAAAAAATTTTCTGTAGCAAACAACAACTGATAATTATTTTTTTATTAAAAATAGTACAGAAAAAAATAAAAGCATTGTGATACTTTTATTATCCACATTATTGGCTGAACCTTCAATTTTTCTAATCACAAAAAAATATAGTATATATATTTAAAAATAGAGGCAATTTTCTTAGTAAAGAAGATATAGGACCAATTTGCAAAAAAAATGAATTAGAGATTGGTTTTAAAATTAAACTTCTGGATGGACAACACGTGTCCCAAATCCGACCTCCCTTGGAATATTGTTCTCATATCTGGGGCATGGCGTCCCCACAACCCTAAGCATTCTTAATTCCATCCAAAGAAGAGCTATTCGTCTCATTAATGATCCCTTACTTACAGAAAGGCTTCCCTCTCTTGCCCATCGTCGCGCTGTGAGGGATTTATCGCTTTTTATAGGTACGTTAGTATTTAGGCTTTTAGCCTTCGTGGTTTGTCAAAAGATAAAAAAAATACATGGTTATTGATTAGCTAAGTTGAATTTTACTATGTTTTTTTATCGACTGTTAAAATATTTTCTAAAATTAATATCCAGAGCCTGCTCTGTCTTTTTAAAGATTGCACTTTTCTTTAAGTCACCTTTTCCCTGTGCACAATTAGTCATTACAGCGCTCCGCCCCTGCTCCGGAGCAACTCCGGGCGACTTGCAACGACCCATCTCGCTATTTTCCACTTTGGACCGCGCCTAGGATTTAGTCGTTGTAAATTTTCACCATTGTTTGGAAAAACGATCCCACTGTACCGTTATTTTACTTTACTAGAAAAAATATTGTTAGAATCTTTTTTATTTAATTCGGCCATTGATTTTTTTATTATTTTATTACCTAACTGGAGACTCTTTTATTTTAAAACCAACAATACTATAAAGCTTTTTCCTAACAGACATTTTGCAGTAGGTATTTTAAATAAAGGTCATTAATAACTTTTCTATAATTTTTTAAAGTTGAAAAATGTCAGGTTTCGTCACGGTCCCCAACCACAAGTTATAAGCAAAGTAATAGGTTCTGGATAATAATGGTTAAACAATCTTAATAAAAAATATTTTAATATAAGGCCGCATTTATAACGTAAAAAAAATTAAAAGTCCATAACTTATCGCGTCAGTCTTACCAGTCTAATTTTGCAAAAAGTTGGTGATGGACTAAATCCAAGATGGCCGCCTCCACAAAATAGCGGATTACATATTCTTTGCAACTAGCTCAATATGGGTATGCTTGCGAACCGCAGACGACCAAGAGCTTCACAGTAGCACCATACGTGTTCTGCGCTTTCTTCCTCCTCCTGGCAGAACCTACATAAGTTTTCTTCTGCCAGACCCATTATTTTCAGGTGTTTATTTAGTCTGCAATGACCTGTTAGTTGACCCACTATTATTCTTACTGCCTTCTGGTTGTAATTCAGAAGGTCTTTCGTAAATTCTGGCGAGTAGCCTTAATGAATATTTTCGCTTGACGCTGACCTCGTGTTCTCGTCCACCAGTCTTGTGATTCCCTTATAATCCATGATCTAATAGATGACCTTAATTGGCATGATGGAATTATCAGCTTCCTCATTACCTTCGTGGCCTTCGTGTCCTGGTACCCAGGCAATAGTTAGCTTGATAAACGCACCCACCTTTTCTAGGGCAACTACGCGGTTCCGCACCAGCTTAGAGCTGATTTTACATAAACTGATTGCCCTAATGGCTACCTCATAGCTCCTTCTGATGATTTCCCTAGCCTTGCAAACCGCAGACGACCAAGAGCTTCACAATAGCACCATACGTGTTCTGAGGTTTCCTCCTCCGCCTGGCAGAACCTACATAGGTTTTCTTCTGCCAGGCCCATGATTTCCAGGTGTTTATTTAGTCTGCAATGACCTGTTAGTTGACCCACTATTATTCTTACTGCCTTCCGGTTGTAATTCAGAAGGTCTTTCGTAAATTCTGGCGAGTAAGCCTTAATGAATATTTTCGCTTGACGCTGACCTCGTGTTCTCGTCCATCAGTCTTGAGATTCCCTTATAATCCATGATCTAATAGATGACCTTAATTGGCATGATGGAATACCACAGTAGGGCTCGGGTCCTACCATTGTCCTGCCAGCCCCCTCTTTTGCCAATTTATCAGCTTCCTCATTACCTTCGTGGCCTTTGTGTCTTGGTACCCAGGCAATAGTTAGCTTGTTGGACGCACTCACCTCTTTCAGGGCAACTTCACGCAGACCCGCAACATCTTAGAACTGATTTTGCATGAACCAATTGCCCTGATGGCTGCCTCATAGCTCCTTCTGATGATTTCCCTAGCACATTGTTTTATGGCTACAATTTCGGCCTGGAACGCAGTAGGGTGTTGTCCGAGGCCCAAGTTTATTCTCGTCCTTGGTTTGTCCCCATATACCTGCTTTAACACCTTGGTCTGTTTTGGAGCCGTCTGTATACCAGATTAGGTCAGCTTTAATGGGAGTCCCTGCCTCCCAGTCCTTTCTGTCCGGTATCAATGTTTGAAAACCTTTGTTTAGCCAATAGCTTGGTACCATTTTGTCCGAAGGCATCTCACACAGTGAGTTGACTTCTTGGTCCTCCTTGAATCTCCATAATATTTTTAAAATCTTTTTGACATCCCATGAAGGCATATGCCTAAATACCAGAGTACCGTGGGTGTCGAGTTATTAGATATTTAACCCCTTTTCACACTGTTCCGTCAACGATGTCCAAGCACTGAAACATGCAGTTATGCATTTCACAGCACCTTTTAGACAACGCAGTGCAGTGCCACCACGGTCGTTATTTTTAAATAACTACTACCTAAATATGTCTCCCTCGCTGGAAATCGAACCGGCGACCTCTGGCTTCAAATATCAAAGCTCTGTCCACTGCGCCACGGGGGCGACAATGGCCTTTTCTGTTTGTTTATAAGATACAGGTGTTAAGCTTTAATTAGTGAGATCAGTGGCGACGTGGGACGCATCTTACCTATTATAATTAACAAAAAATGTGATTTGATTTGATTTGATTGATGAACTGATTTTTTGCAACTTTTATATTTTTGTCAGATGAAATACTTAAAAATACAACTTTTTAATTATTCATATTTTTACGTAGCTCGCTTAGATTTTCAGAAAAAAAATCCGCTACACTACACTTCTTGGACCATACAAGGAATATCAGGACTTTTTTTTCCTTTTAAAAATTAAGTGTTATAACTTCTATTAGCAATTTTAACAACAACAACAAATACCTAATAAAATACCGTTTATTAATCTAGTCTAACAAATTTTACTAAAGTGTTTTACATTTTTTTAGGTTTTTTAAAAAAGTGCTATCTTCATGTATCTTGAAAACGAAAAATTTGAGGACACATGTTTATATAAACTTGTTTTCATAAAAATGGCTCAAATATACCCTTAAATTATCTAACCGCCACAGATAGGAAAGACCCTGTATATTTTTAAGAGCATAATTTTACAGTGATGTGTGGTAGCATGGGGTAAAAGTCAATTTAATATTTAAAGTATTAAAGATAGACATCTGTACAATTAAATGGAGTTGCACACTATTGATAATCTGGATTAAATGGGGTAAGCACTTTGCAAATTACACTGACGATAAGCTCGCTGCACTGTGCAGCTGTAGAAAAAAATATGGCATGCAACACATGCATAAAGTGTTTTTACTCATAGTATTGCCGCAGTCGTCTGATGGCTCGTGTTGTCAAACTTCCCATTCGTCAAAAAAGGTATGATTTTGTGCACCTATTACTTTTTATGGCACCACTGGTGCAACCATGATTTCCTGAACTTTTTATCTACTGCCTCTAGGGCATAAGCTAGATAAATAGCGATACACGAATATTAGGAGAGTAGAAATGCGAAGAGACAGACAGCGACTATGGCAAGTACTCCTTGGTACTTGCTATGCAATGCATAGATATACGGGATGGTACTCGAAAGGGCATAGTATGTTTCAGAGCAGAGAGTTAGTGGTTATTTCTTTAGCTAACATTTATTTTTTATCATCCCAAAGTATTGTATAAAGTTATGCACTAAGTACCGTGGATGCCGGGCTTTTAAATGTTTAACCCATTTTTCTCCCTGTTCCGTCAACGATGTTCAATTAACAAAAATAAAACCGATATACAGTGTGGGCCATAATAAACTTGCACACTTTTTAAGTAATAATAACTTTTTATCTGTTGCGCCCATCGCTTTCATTTTTGAGGGGCTAATAGGTAGATATGTATTCTCTAGGTTTGCTAATTTTGATCAAATAGATTTAAACAGGACTGGACTTACGGGACTTTTTCCAAAATGATGCATTTTTGTTGCAAAAAAATAATTGTATCTACAATTAGGCTAATACATTTATTTTTAATTAATCTACTGTTAGGTTTGGTCAGCATTCAACTCGGTAACCATGGTAACCTCACATTTTTGATTTTTAAAGGACACTAAAAAAAGGTATTTTTATAATTGAGAGAAATGCATGCTTTATGGGAAGCATTATTTATCAAAAATAATTTTAATTTCTAATTCCTTAAATTGTTGACAGATTCGCTTTTACTAAATTATTCTCATAGTTTGTCTTTAAGAAAAACGTATTAGCTTAATTGTAGCTAAATCAGATTTCTTTTGCAACGAGGTTAAATTCAGTATTTTGAGAAAAGTCTCGTAAGTCCGGTCCTGTCAAAATCTATTTGACCTAAATTGGCAAACCTAGGTAAAACATATCTACCTATTAGCCCATTAAAAATAAACAAGATAGACGCAACAGATAAAAAAATATTATTAGTATAAAAGTGTGCAAGTTTTATTTGGCTCACCCTGTACAAATCACTGGCACCTTTGAACCACTAAACATGGAGTATACAAAAAAAAAAGATATAGCATTGCTTGTATGTTAAAAACAATATTTATAAATAGTTTAGTTTATAGGACCCTTTCGAAAAACAAATTGGAGTCGCATAGCGGGATGAGGGGCAGAGCAAATAAAAACCACTATTGTATTTATCCCAACGTTTCGTGGCTAGATTGCCACTTTATCAAGATAAAAACCACTATTGTATTTATCCCAACGTTTCGTGGCTAGATTGCCACTTTATCAAGTGAGAATTTTAAAACAAATAATACTACTGACAAAAATTTTTGTGCTGCTCAGGGTGGTTTTTCGAAAGTATGGAACTTTCTTATATATTTTTGTTAGACAATAGAATTTCTAAAGGCAGAGAGACCTCGTAAAGTATTGGCCCTTGATAAAGTGGCAATCTAGCCACGAAACGTTGGGATAAATACAATAGTGGTTTTTATTTGCCTGCTCCTCTTCCCGCTATACGACTCCAATATTTATAAATTTATAAAACTTTTTAGAAATATTTTGTTCTTGTTACAAATAACGTTTATTATTTTAAAAATAAAGGGGTAGTTTGCTTTATAAACATGGGGTCAAAAGTCAACGCGGTACAAAGATGGGTAAAAACGTTTTCATTTTTTACCTCAAAAACGAAAAGCCCTAGAATAATTAAATTTTACGAAAATATTGCTATTACTATAAAAATACACTTTCTGAATATTTTTGCCCTTTTTAGAATTAATAGAAGTGGTGGAAATAGACTACTCTATTGTTCTTGCTAACCAAATTTAAAGAGACACTTACACAATGACCTCAAAAAATATAAATTAGGATAGATTGCTTTATTTAAAAACTTTTTAAGTTTTGTATTTTTGTCATTAAACTTACCAGTTTCAAATAAAAAAATAAAATGTAAATCATTACGTGCCGGGACGGGGAAATGTATTTTATTAAAAAATATATTTAGCTCTTTGTCACCTAATAAGGCATTTGTAATAGGTGTGTGTTTCTTTAAAAGTACTTGGTGGTTTAAATACAATGCTGATTTTAAAGAATTTATGGTTTCCGTCCGTTACTTTGTGACCGTACATTTTAAATTAATAAAATAAAACAAAAATATACTTTGTTTATAGTCACTTTAATTGAATGCTTAGCCGTGACAGCTGTTTCGTAGTACAACTACATTTTCAAACGTTTGAAAATGTAGTTGTACTACGAAGCAGCTGTCACGGCTAAACATTCAATTAAAGTGACTATAAACAAAGTATATTTTTTGTTTTATTTTATTAATGCTGATTTTGTTTTAAAGCAAAAAATCCTTTTTTAACACGCTTTTATTAGCTTGAGTTGTAACTATCTATCTATCTATCTATCTATCTATGTAACGGAATCTCTGAGCCTAATTTTTACCAACTTCCAGCGATTCAATTTCTTTGAAACTTTGCACACGTATCAAGGACCGATGACAATGCAATAGTTTAAAAACAGTATCCCGTTATCCTGATTAGGACCGCCAGGATAAATAAATTCCTTTACAGATCCTCTGTGTCTCTTGACAAAATGGCGAAGGACTTTTTTAGTGAATAAACTGGAACATTTATTTTTAAAAAACTAATTGATATATCGAACTAAAAATGAAAAATAAATAATAGTTTAAAAAACTAAAAAACACGCTTTATATGCAACCGAACTAAAAATTAGAAAATAATTTTTCCTTACAAAGAGTTTGTCACTTCAGAATAAAAGCGTGGGGTGCAGAATAATATATTAAATGTTATAATTATTCTATTTGCAAATATCTATGAGGGAAAGTTATGAAAAAATAGTAAAATGCACCCCACGCTTTTACTCTGAAGTGACAAACTCTTTGTAATGAAAAATTATTTTCTAATTTTTAGTTCGGTTGCATATAAAAGCGTGTTTTTTAGTTTTTTAAACTATTATTTATTTGTTATTTTTTTTACGATATCTACCTAATGGCTGACTTTTGACCTCATGTTTATAAAGCAAACAACCCTTTATTTTTAACAAGGAATCACCTCCTAATTTTTTTTTGCATTTTCTTAGAAAAACCCCGTATAAATATTAATTCTTTTTATTATTAAAAGCATACATTCCAACACATTGATTGGATGTGTATTCATTAAATCTTACGTACTCCTGTATGCTACCACCAACGAAAATTGTTGTAAGCAAAAAGATTGGTCGTCTCATGCAAATAAAGCTACTTACGAAAAATTAGCTTGTTAGTAATGACTTGGAAGGCGCGCTTGTGGCGGCTTCGGTTGTATCGGCAAGCGTCCATCTCCGGAGTTAAGCAGTGAAATGCGCGCCCATAATTTGGATGGGTGACCGGCACCAGCGGTGTTTTGGGCAACGGCACACGGTGTTCTGCTCGGGGATGCGGACCGAGCAACAATCATCCAAGTTATGGAATGAATGGTGTGTGAATGGGAAGGAGTAGGGGTCAAGGTACAATAAGCCTTCAGGCTGCAGTGCACCACCTAGGGGGCGGTCGTCGGACCTGGGTGGGATGACCCCGAAAGGGTGGAAAAAAAAGACTTGTAAAAATAGTCCAGGAATCCCTGACTATAAATGGAAGGGAAGCAGTATCTTAACCTGCACCCGTTTACAATCTCTCTGGAGATGCTTCTAGCTTTCCACTTTGTTCGTTATTTTATCGCTAGAGTATCTACACTCTGCACTATGGAATCTATTCCTATAGACGTTTTTCCTTTTCTACAAACTTACAAATATTTACCTTCTGTTTTAAAAATACCAGAAAAGCCCACTCAAAGACACCCTCGTTATGTTATTACCAATGGCGGCTATTCAGGTGTAGTAAGTGAAGTGCCACTTCACCTAAAATAAATAATAAAACATAAAAAACATATAAACATTATTGAATTAATTTTTCTCATTTCTATTCCTTATTTGTAAAATTCGCCATGGAAAATCTAGCATATAAATTAACCGCTGGCGCGAGTATCTTTCCTCCGTTTTCGGCAACGCCACATGCGCAATCCGCGAAGAAATTAAAGGACAGTACAGAGCACTTCTCTATGAAATATTAGATCATATTTTGATGGAAATGGAAGTAAGATTCAAAGATTGTTACAAACTACAATTTCTTTGTCTTGCTGATACTGCAAAGTTTGGCCAGTACAACCAAACTTTTCCCACTGATTCTTTTCAAAATTTATTGGAGATATATGCCGAATCATTTCCAAAAAATCAGCGGCTCAAAAATGAACTTGGCCTAATATTTGCTGATGAAAGTTATAGAAATATTTCATTGCAGCAGTTAGTGAAACAAGTTGGCGCAAATAAAGACATTTTTACCGAGGCGTATAAACTTTTTTCGCTAATTTTAACGATACCGTCGACAAGCGTGTCAGTGGAACGGAGTTTTTCTTGTCTAAAGCGTTTAAAAACTTTCTTAAGAAACACTATATCCCAAGATAGACTTTTATCTTTGGCCAATATTTCAATTCAAAAGGAGCTTCTACAGGAACTGATAAAAACTCAACCATTTTATGAAGATATAATTGACAAATTTGCTGCATTAAAAGATAGAAGGATTGATTTGGTGTATAAAATTTAGGTAAGGTTAGATATTAAGACTTTTTACTTAGACTTTTGATAGTTGAGTATTTTAAATTTTGCTAAATTGGTGAATGTGCTTTTTTCCCTTCCTGCACAACACCTGTTTTTAGACCCGCGAGGCGCCACTGGTTATTACTTAGGCTTTACTAAGCCTTTGTGCACTGTCCTAAGATACAGAAAAATAGTTAAATTTTAAATTGTTTATTATGCACCATGACAACTAGCAAAGAATCAGAAAATAATGTCAGATATATTGGAAACGTACTATATTAATAGTACATCTCTCTGTATGGGGCTCGGTACCTCCATCATTATTTATGAAAACCTTTTTGTTCTTTTTAATTCTTATTTTATTGAAGAGTGTTTTCTGTTTTTATTATCTCGCGTATTCATGCTTCATGCAGGTCATTTTTTTAAATAGAAATTGACGTTCCGTAAGTTTTGGTAACAGTACTTCATTTTAACATTGGATAATACTCATAAAACCAAATGATTTAACCAAAAATTAGAAATAATAATAATGGACACATTAATATCTAAATAAAAAAGTCGTTTTTTTTTCTTAAAAAGCTTCCTTATTTAGTAAATAAAATATAGAAAAACTTGAAATCCCGGACTCAGTCAGTGGCTACTATGGAGCTAGGCGGGGCAGTCCCCTGGGCCTCTAAGCTTGGGGGCCCTTGAAGTTGAAAAGGGCCCTCGGGCTAAGTACAGAAATACTGAAAACAAATGCGATGGAAAATGAAGGGGAAGGCTTCTTTTTTGCTCCCTAAAATTTTGTGGTGTCTTGGTTAGTATAAAGGAATATAGATAAAAAAGTGGAAACTGAAAGAAACGAAAAAATGAAATAAAAGTAATGAGAACCTTTTTTTTGGTCTTCCAATTTTTAAGGGTCCTGCTTTTCCCCCAGGGCCCCTGCTGCTTTAGCTACGCCATTGGACTCAGTAAAAGATAAAACTATATTTAAAAAATACATAAGTGACCATGCCCAGGGCATTTTGCTGAACATGATTTGTGGGGAGGGAGGGGTGGAGCCACTGACACAATTATATGAATTAAAATGTTGACATGTTTTTGCGACAATAAAAAAATAAAATAGGGACTCCACGTAAGTAAACACAGCGGTTTATGCATGTTTGCAACAACATAAAAACAGGCTTCAACTACTCTTAAAGTGGTATTTTTAAACTCTTGGAGGGGAAGGGGCAACGGCCCCCTGGCGTACGGCTCTGGATGTACCAAACAAAACAAAAAAATTATTTAATTAAAATAAATAAAAACTTAGATTAATTTAAAACAGTAAAAAACTAAAATGACACGCCGTTCCTAGGGTCTTGCGCCGTGGTGCAAAAAATTATTTGCCGCTCCTACGACAAAATGGAAATAGAGGTATAAAGAATTTAAGAACAAAAAAGGCCACCACTTTTTAAATCACACTTCATTCCTATTTACCGCCCTTCATTTCCAAACTTTCCGCCCTTTATTTTACAATTTTCCGCCCCTTGAAACGTTGCACCCTGGTGTCTTGCACCACCCGCTAGGCAGGGCCCTGATGACACGATAATATAATATATTGGATGGTCTTCTTGTTGAGTACACGCCTGGGAAAGAATGGGACCGCTTCGGTCCTGGTCCCGGGGTATACGAGCTGACCCTGTTCAGCCCTATTGACCCCTATGAACTGGCCGGTCGCCTGAAACAAAATAAAAGAAAAACCTCCCAAAAACCCAAAAAATTCTAATTAAAAACGACGTTTCGGTGGCAAGTCTGCCACCGTTGTCAAGTTAAAAAATTAAGTTAAAAATAAAAATAAAATATTAACTAATATTTAAATTAAGAAATGATTAAAATTTAGATTATTTTTGTATCTCAAACTGAAAATAGTTTGACATTATGTGTCATGAGTGACATAAGTAGGTAACTGGTGTATTTATTATTTGTAAGACAAAAAGGTAATAAGTTAGTTGATTTTTAGTTTTCCTGAAGATACTTCAGTATCGAGCAAAGGCAACCAAGTGTTATTTAAATTAACTGAAATTGATGCTACACAATTATCTTTATTTAATAATATATATGCACTTTCTTTGATTTTGCGTTTTTTAGAACAGGTTTCCTTGCTAAAATGCTCGAAGCATCCCAGTTTATTCTATGATTGTTATCAAATGCGTGTTGGCAGATTTTTGATTTATGAAATTCTGTGCTTTTTAATGTATGATCTGTGTTCTTTATGCGTTTAGCTAATGGTCTACAAGTTTCACCTATATAAAACTTATCACATTCGCAAGGTATTTTATAAATGACATTTTTTGTATTTTCATTTAAGTTGTATGGTTTTGTTTTTGTTAATTGAGATCTAATTGTGTTTTGTGTTTTAAAGATTGTGCGAATATTAAATTTATGCCCTATTCGTTGAATTTTATTTGATAGTCCGGGAATGTATGGTAAAAATAAATTTGTAATAGGTCTATTTTGATTTTGTCTTATATTTGGATTTTCAAATTCAAGAAAACAATTATTTATAAAATCAATAGGATAATTATTTTGAATTAAAATATCTTTAAATAATCTTTTTCATTGTTTATATTTTGATTAGAACAAATAACTTTAATTCTATCAAATAGACTTTTGTACAGAATCTCCGTTAATTTAACCATCTATGGGGATGATTAGAAATCTGATAAATTCCTATTACAAATTTATTTTTACATACATTCCCGGACTATCAAATAAAATTCAACGAATAGGAAATAAATTTAATATTCGCACAATCTTTAAAACACAAAACACCATTAGATCTCAATTAACAAAAACAAAACCATACAACTTAAATGAAAATACAAAAATGTCATTTATAAAATACCTTGCGAATGTGATAAGTTTTATATAGGTGAAACTTGTAGACCATTAGCTAAACGCATAAAAGAACACAGATCATACATTAAAAAGACAGAATTTCATAAATCAAAAATCTGCCAACACGCATTTGATAACAATCATAGAATAAACTGGGATGCTTCGAGCATTTTAGCAAAGGAAACCTGTTCTAAAAAACGCAAAATCAAAGAAAGTGCATATATATTATTAAATAAAGATAATTGTGTAGCATCAATTTCAGTTAATTTAAATAACACTTGGTTGCCTTTGCTCGATACTGAAGTATCTTCAGGAAAACTAAAAATCAACTAACTTATTACCTTTTTGTCTTACAAATAATAAATACACCAGTTACCTACTTATGTCACTCATGACACATATGTCAAACTATTTTCAGTTTGAGATACAAAAATAATCTAAATTTTAATCATTTTTAATTTAAATATTAGTTAATATTTTATTTTTATTTTTAACTTAATTTTTATCTTGACAACGGTGGCAGACTTGCCACCGAAACGTCGTTTTTTAATTAGAATTTTTTGGGTTTTTTGGGGGTTTTTCTTTATTTTGTTTCAGGCGACCGGCCAGTTCATAGGGGTCAATAGGGCTGAACAGGGTCAGCTCGTATACCCCGGGACCAGGACCGAAGCGGTCCCATTCTTTCCAGGCGTGTACTCAACAAGAAGACCATCCAATAAATGGGTCCGCCTGAACCAATATAGAGCATATCTCCACATAATATATTGATGTACCTACACTGCATTTCTTTAGACATCCATCCCCTCTTTTATTTTTTGAATAAAATCAAATTTGTGAAAATTAAAAAGTTTTGGGTTTGAAATTAATGAATAAATACTATATTATATATACATAGATGTTGAAAATAAACAATATAAAAAACCAAGATGGCTACTGGGCAAGGCAATCTTAAAGAAAAATATCTGAGAAAGTGGTGTCCATATGGTCACATCATTTTAAAGCTCCTGACGAGTTTCTATTAGTCAGGTAATAATCTCAATACCTCTACCTACTGCAAAATAGCGGTAAAAATTACCAAAATACCTAATTTGAATGGCCATATTTTCCGAAAGTAATTAAAGGTTTATGCACGTAATGTGGTATTTTCTTAAAGCTCTTTTTAATGATGATATACTATACATGAGGGTGCTTCATGCTAAAAAATGATATTTTTCACTACCCTGTATAGTATCACCAGTATCACAATTAGTATCACATCAACTTATTTCAAATGAAGCAACACGTAAAATTTTTAATTTTGCCCATTTAAAATCACCAGCTTAACATTTTTTTCGTTTAATGCTTTAACTCTAACCACAAACCTAAAACTACATAATTTAGCCCAAGTTATTTTCTTTTATTTAAGATATCAAAAACTAAAGTTTAGGAAGGGAGATTTTTTTCATTCATTTTGTAATTTTATTATTATTGTTTTTAATATTATTATTTTTTTTATCTTTGGACAAACCACGAGAGGCTAAAAGCCTAAATACTAACGTACCGTGGGTGTTCTTAAGCGTAGGTAAGAGGAAGTTTGTTGACACGGGACTTAAATACTTGAAGATTTGGGGGGAAGGAAAGACCTCCGCGGGCAGCAGGTTCTACAACCTAGAAACTCTAGGGATAAAAGAACGAACAAAGTTGGAAGTTCGGGGCCTGTCCAGTTGGACCGTATAGGGATGCATACGCGCGGAACCACGAGTTTCTCTGTTGGGAACCGTAAGTGGAGGAACTATACTGGACAATTCTTCAGGAGCAGAAGCCATGGAAGTATCTATGAAAAAGCGATAAATCCCCACAGCCCGACGATGTGTAAGAGAGGGAAGCCTTTCTGTAAGTGAAGGATCATTAATGAGACGAATAGCTCTTCTTTGAATAGAATCAAGAATGCTTAGGGTTGTGGGGGACGCCATGCCCCAGATATGAGAACAATATTCCAAGAGAGGTCGGATTTGGGACACATATAAAGTGTATAAATTAGAAGGGGAAAATACTTTTGGCTCGAAAGAGAATCCAAGCTTTTTGAAGCTGCCATGGCTATAGATACAATGTGATTATGCCAGTTAAGCGTTACTTTCCAAATGTGACGCCCACAAGATTAAAGGTGTCTTTGCTCTGTAAAACTTGGCCGCTCATAAGTAGAGGATGAGTATTTGATGACTCTTTTCGCGACAAGGAACATGATTGTGTTTTGGATGCATTAAAATGGACGAGATTTTTAGCGCCCCAATCCAATATTAAATTAAGATCCTGCGAAAGAGATATCTGCATCGCTCGTGCGTTTGTTTTCCAAGTCAGGTTTAGTAATGGGTTTAGGAACCTGAAAACTGGAGTGAAGGGTACTATCGTCGGCGAAACTATGAATGGAATTAGTTGTGGACGAGAGAAGGTCGTTGATGTGAAGAAGAAACAATGTTGGTGCCAGAACTGAGCCCTGAGGGACTCCAGCATTTACTTGGTGAAAGCTTGAAGAATGGCCGTCCACAATAACTGATATACGACGATCAGATAGATAACTAGAGAGCCAAGTACAGAGTTTAGTTGAAAGACCATAGGAGGGAAGTTTATTAAGAAGTGCGGCATGCCAGACCTGGTCAAAAGCTTTGGATATATCAAGAGCAACGATCTGGGACTCACCTAGAAACTCAAGAGACTTATTCCAGCAGTGTGATACGAAGGAAAGAAGATCTGCTGTAGATCTTTGTGGCGAAATCCATACTGCCTGTCATGCAGAATTTTGTGTTTTTCAAGTACTTGAGAATTTGTGAATTAATTAGTTTTTCCATTACTTTACAAAGAACTGAGAGAATTGAAATTGGTTCTATAGTTAGATGGAAGAGATTTAGATCCTTTCTTGGGAATAGGTTGAACACGTGCAGCTTTCCAGCTTTCCGGAAAGATACCTGTGTTGTAAGAAATTCGAAAGAGCCGAGTTAAGATTGGTGCAAGTTCTGGAGCACATTTTTTAAAACGATTGCTGGTATGCCATCCAGCCCAGACGATTTCTTGGTGTTAAGGGAAGAAAGGATACGCTTAATGTGTTTTACCTTAAAAATAATATCGGGCATTTTATGAGGAACTGGGGTAACCGCTGGAATTGGATGATTTACGGGAGGGTCAAGGGTTGAATTGGCAGCAAATTGTTTAGCAAATAATTCTGCTCTTTCCTTTAGCGGTAGAAACAATTTCATCTTCCAAAGCTAGTGGCGGGAATAAAGAAAAGCAAAAGCTGTCTGTATTTTTCTCTAAATTCTGTTCAATAAAACTGTTTTTTTTTTTAATCTTAAAAGTAAAAGTTATCATCCATTTAGAATTTCAGATGCAAAAACTAATAGTGTAAGTTAGCTTACCTACTTATTTTAATAGTAAATCCAAACATACAGTGCATTTTCATTAAAACGATGAGCCTTCCTTATAGATTCTGTTATTTGTAAACATAAAAATCCTGAAACATGCTCAGTTTATATTTTTAGGGGGACATATTTTTTGTGTCAAAATTTACTTGGCCAAGGTTATCCCCTCCCCCACACCAACATCAAACGTCAAAAAGTTTAAATGGGAAAGAAGGTCAAGTGATACTTTATCTTTAAAGGGTTTTTAATTATCTCTTTATGCAGACTTAAGTTTTTTAAAATCGGTTTAGTAGTTTTGTGAAAAAATGAACTTTTAATTACCACGGTGCCTTAAGCCTCTTTAACTTTTATTCTTTTTAGGAATATAAAAATGATATTTGGTATGTGGGCATATCACCTAAATATGCAATATTTCATGAATTCAGTTGTTTTCTTGTTACTTCCGGTTTAGCCGGAAACGATCCTAAGTTTATTATTTAAAATGGGGTCACCCGGTATATTCAATTTATTTGAATGGATTAACGTTCCGGTACAACAACACTTTGTTTTTGACACCTAACCCTCTAAATATTTATCTTTCTTAATTTAAACTACCATAAATGTAATAAAACTTACATAGTTTCATATATTTTTTCAGTGCCCCCATGGGCCAAATTTACAGTTTTATTGTATTCGTGGCACTCTAACTCCAAAAGTTAAAAATATTTATAGGTTATATGCCAAAAAGCAGCAAATAGAGTGTTATAGTACTGGAATGACGTTGCTCATTCAAAAATTAAAATATACCGGTGTCCCATTTTAAAATATTGAAGCTAGGGTCGTTTTCTAGCTAAACCAAAAGTAACAAAAACAACTGAACTTGTGTAATATTGCACATATGGATTATACACCTACTTACCAAATTTAATTATGATATTCCGAGAAAATAAAAAATTACAGGGAGCCAAAGTCACCAGGTATTTAAAGAACATTTTCTCGAAAATTACTGACCCAGATTTAAAAATTAAAGTCTGTTAAAGAGAGAATTTAAAAACCCTTAAGATAAGGTACCACTTGACCCCTTTTTTCCATTTGAACTTTTGATGTTTGTGTCGGTGAAGGGAAGGCCTAACATTATTTTTTTTTTTTTGGTTAATGTTTATGGGTGGCCCTTAACCCTAACGACAAACCAAAAACAACATGATGTAGCCTTCAGCTAGTTTTATTTATTTAAGATATCAAAAAACTAAGGTTTAGGATGAAGATATTTTTTTAATTTCCCATATAACATTTTTTGCCGGCAAGGCATTGGCAAAAAGGTATCAAAGGACATCAAAATGGGCAATTGGCCGTTATTAGGCTAAGTGTTGCGGAAAATGTAATGGCATTTATCATTAATAAGTTATGATGAAAAATGCGTTTAGGATGATGGCATCCATCATTAATAAGTTATGCTGAAAAAATGCATTTAGGATGATGGCATCCATCATTAAAAGGTTTTGGCAAAATATGCCTTTTAGATGATGGCATTACATTATTTTTTCCTAATGACAATAAATGCATTTTTTACCGTCTAGGGAACTAAAATGTGCATAAATAATGCACATGCATAATGTGTGTTTATGTACAGGGTATCCATATAAAATTAAATACTATAATTTTGAAAAACCATAAGAGATACAATAAAAATACTAAAAAAATACATTTCACTGAACAACTTCTGCATTTAACTTTTCTTGTATCTCTTATGGTTTTTCCAAAATTATAGTATTTAATTTTATATGGGACACCCTGTACATAAACACACATTATGCATGTGCATTATTTATGCACATTTTAGTTCCCTAGACGGTAAAAAATGCATTTTATTGTCATTAGAAAAAAATAATGTAATGCCATCATCTAAAAGGCATATTTTTGCCAAAACCTTTTTAATGATGGATGCCATCATCCTAAAATGCATTTTTTTCAGCATAACTTATTAATGATGGATGCCATCATCCTAAACGCATTTTTTTCATCATAACTTATTAATGATAAATGCCATCACATTTTCTGCAACACGTGGCCTAATAACGGCCAATTGCCCATTTTGATGTCTTTTTGATACCTTTTTGCCAATGCCTTGCCGGCAAAAATGTTATATATGGGTTATTTTTAATATTATTATTATTGTTTTAATATTAAATAAAGAAAAGCAAAAGCTGTCTATATTGTTTCTAAATTCAATCTCAATATTTTTTTTTCCATTTAAAATTTCTGACGTTAGCTATCGGTGGAGGGAAAGAATAACCCTGCAAGAATAATGTTTTACACAAAAAATGGCCTCCATTAAAAATAAAAATTGATTGTTTCAGGTTTTTTTTTCAAGTGTACAAATAACGTGAATTATAGAGGGTGGCTCGGTTTTATTGACAGGCACCTGTACTAAAATCCTTTAAGCACTAAAACAATATCTTTAACCCGTTGCGTTCGTATAATTTTTAAAAATTAGCAAAGGCAAACAACCCTCACGTGTTGCACGTGTCGACCGAATACGAGGATTTAAGAGCACGCGATGAACGGGCTACACGGGGAGCACTGGACTCGCAAAAACTAGGGAATCGTCTGGGGAATACCTCAGGTTTTGCGCAGCTACTTGTTTTTCCGTCCCGTAGTATTTTGGCGTGGATGTAATAGACCAGTGAACTTTTGCAAAAAAACAGAAGGTATGAGGATGTATGAGGATGCAGCTATGTTTTATTAAAAACCTTTTTTAATGAACGACTAGGTGACGGGGTATAAAAGTCGTTATTTTTCGTAAAATTAATAAAAATTATATGCATGGTGGGTAGCCCACCATATTCGACACGGTCTGTAGCTGGATAACCATGGAGTTTTTAAAAAAGTGAATACTGAAACATATACAGGTCGGATAAGGCCACAGTATAAAATTATTTTACTCTATACAGGATGTCTCAAAAAGTGTGACGTATCAAAGTTATATTTTTTTAAAATGGAACAACCTATATTTTATGACGGTTTTATATTCTACATAAAAAAATAATTTAAGTTTGTTAATAGTACCAAGTGTCCAATTTTATTCGTTTTTGTGATATTTGATTTTTTTTTCAAAATGCAGGGGTGCAATTAAATTAATTTTATTTTAACAATATAAACTCCTTAAACTTTAAAATTTGTTACAAGATTAGGAAAAGTCTGCCTTATCATACGTAGGTCATATCGAGATCATGGATTATACAGGGTGATCAAAAAATAATTTCAATTTTTTAGAAAGTCAAATAGCAATATCTCTCTTATTTTAAATGGAACACCCTGTATTTTTTTACGCCACATGATGACAAACCAAATGCTCTTTCAAATGGCGTATAGGTTGCCTTTACCTATCTTTTATACTTTTTAAGTAAATTCCGTTTTAACATATTTTTATTCCAAATGTCTATTTAAATGTAAGTAGGCTGGGATATAGCTATGCCCATTTAGTAAGCCGTTATTGCAAAATATATTTTTTTTGAGAAAAGCACAAAATTAAATGATTTTGTATTATCTGCCACTATTTTAAAAATTCACAGAAAAAAATTCATTAGTTGCTTATAATGCTACTTCCAATAACACTTATTTCAGTTGAATGTGGTAATGATAAAACTTGTGTTTTTAAACAATCCTAATAACGCCTCTGGTCAGTTATGACAACATTCTGTGACCTATAACTCGTTTCTTCCATTATCCATAATCACTGTGTCAAATTTTTTAAAGCAACTATTAAGGTTATCAGATGGTTTCTCCTGGAATATTTTTTCGGGATTAACTTTAGACTAAAGTAAACCATACCATCCTACCAGTATTATATCCTCTTGTTGTTGTAGTAGAAGGGTTTCTTTATTTAAAAATCTTTGAAATTTCCGAGTAAAACACTAGTAGTCAATAAATGGTCATTGCTATTTAATTGGCAAAAAGGTATCAAAAAGACATCAAAATGGGCAATTGGCCGTTATTAGGCCACGTGTTGCAGAAAATGTGATGGCATCCATCATTAATAAGTTATGATGAAAAAAATGCATTTAGGATGATGGCATCCATCATTAAAAAGGTTTTGGCAAAAATATGCCTTTTAGATGATGGCATTACATTATTTTTTCCTAATGACAATAAAATGCATTTTTACCGTCCAGGGAACTAAAATGTGCATAAATAATGCACATGCATAATGTGTGTTTATGTACAGGGTGTCCCATATAAAATTAAATACTATAATTTTGGAAAAACCATAAGAGATACAATAAAAATACTAAAAAATACATTTCACTGAACAACTTCTGCATTTAACTTTTTCTTGTATCTCTTATGGTTTTTCCAAAATTATAGTATTTAATTTTATATGGGACACCCTGTACATAAACACACATTATGCATGTGCATTATTTATGCACATTTTAGTTCCCTGGACGGTAAAAAATGCATTTTATTGTCATTAGGAAAAAAATAATGTAATGCCATCATCTAAAAGGCATATTTTTGCCAAAACCTTTTAATGATGGATGCCATCATCCTAAATGCATTTTTTTCTCACTTCTAACCACTGAGGTAGCTGGGCAGAATTTGATCTTGAGTGCTACGTTAGCAGTTAGTTTCTGGCAAAAGTTCTGCAGTCCCATAAATAAAACTATCAATTAGACACACACTTTATAAAAATGAGTGGCAGTATTTCTTTGAGTTTTTATAATTTCTCTTATATCTTTCTATTAAGTTTATTAGGGTGGGAGAAGTACTACAGTAGGTTCATTCCTGAATTGAAGATATGTTCTATCTTGGTTCGGCGGATTCATTTAATAGATGTTATTTTTTGGCGTGTATCCAAAAATAACATCTACTACAATAGGCACCCTAGAGAAGAGTAAAAATAATTAGTTATTATTCATTAATAAAAAATATTTAAAATATATCGATTATATGCATCTTAACAGTTAAAAGAAAAGAAGGTAAAATATAAAGTAAGAAGTATAAAGTAGAAGTAAATAATTTTAAAAAATCTCAAAATGGGTAATCATGAAATAAAATTATGCCCGTAAAAAATATGCTAAAAGAGAAGTGCTGCAGTTTTGTCTTTTGGGCGTTATTTCTTCGTAACATTGGTATCAAGATATTTCTTCGTAACATTGGTATCAAGATATCTGCAAATTTTTCGCTAGACTTCTGGAAGTAGAAAGTTATTTATAAAAAGACTGTACTTGTATTATATATTTTTCAATAATTTTTTAATTAGTGAAAAGATGAAAATAAATATTTAAAAGACACAATATCAATATTTCGGCAAAGTTAAACTTTTATTATTGCTTTTAATTAGTGTCCGACCGAAATTTCGGTTTCGGCCACTTTTTTATTAATTTTATTTGATGTATGGTTTTTGCGTAAATAAATACTAACCAATTCTTGGCATTGTCATATCGCTAATACTACATTTTGTTCTATTTTAAAAAATAAAAGTAGTCTAGTAAAACTCCCAGACATTAGTTTTAACTCGCCCTGTATATTTTTGCCAATCGAGAATGCTATTATATATTTTCATCTGTTTAACACATATTTTTATTATTAGCTGGATTCCAAAATGAATTATTCTTATTTCTAATAATATTTTGCGCTGGTAATACAATATTAATTAATGTCCAACAAAGTGGGGGCGCCCGGCCCCCGACGCGTCGCCGCTGCAAGTATCTAACTTATTTTACAAAATAATTTAAAGGGCAAAAGCACATTTTAGAATAATTTTAAGTGTGTAATTCACTCACCCATATAACATTTTTGCCGGCGTTGTACATTTAATTTACTGGCATTGCCAACACTCTTTAATGGCAAGGCATTGGCAAAAGGTATCAAAAAGACATCAAAAGTGGGCAATTGGCCGTTATTAGGCCACGTGTTGCAGATAAAGTGATGGCATCCGTCATTAATAAGTTATTGGCAAAAAATGCGTTTAAAATGATGGCATCCATCATTATTAAGTTATTGGCAAAAAGATAACAAAAAGACACAAAAGTGGGCAAATGCAGATACTCTCAAGCAGCAAGCTGACGTCTTATTGACGAAAATTATCGCATATACTTTTTTTTAAAAGCTAAAATGATGCGATATTTTATTTGAAAATTAAAATAGGAAAAACTCCTTACTGCATGCAATTTCCTTGCAATGCAAAGTACCATCTCTCGGAACACTGTCCAACTTGGAGATGCAGATTTTTACACTAGCCGAAGATATTTCTTTCAAAGCTAAGTGAGATCACCTACCGCAGACCGCTCTCGAATTATTTTCGTCTAATGGGTACGGTTTAGACGATAAAAAGCGAAGATATTGCAGAATCGTAGTAGTTTATTGTCCATTACGCCATCTATCGGTATGTCAAAAACTATTAAATATATATAATATTTTTTATTAGCACGTCTTTAAAACTTTTAATAAAGTTTTAAACAAAATGTTTACAGCTCCTAACAGTCTACTTGAATATCTTGCCTTCTCGACTAGCCATCACCAATTAATCACACAACACACACTTATTAGGTAATGAATACATTCAATTATGTCTCTTAAAAACTCTTTTCTTTAAAAAATAAACTAAAAAGCTAGAAAACCACGTAGAAAACAAATGCACAAAGCGGTCACCTTCGGTCGAAATTAACGTAGCTAATTTTACCATCATTTTATTTTTATTCGCTTCAAAATACATATTAAACATTTTGTTTGACCAAATTTTTATTTGCATGATCTTTAACAATAAAATGTTATGAAAAGGCCATTTCCTTTAAATTATGTAAAAAACATAAAATAATGTTGTTTAGCTGCCATTATAAATAAAACAGATAAAAAAATTGCTCTAATGTTAGTTAAATACCAATGTTAATAATATAGTTTAAAAAGTATGAATAGGTATGCGTTGAAGGTTTGCCATCAAAAATCCAATACTTATTTGCCTGCAACAAAAACGCGTGCTTTATTTAATCAGGATTGGTATGCCGTCATTTTTGTATGCTTGCCGGCAATTCCCTGCATGTCAAATTTATTGGCAATTAAGTGTTTATTTAGGGTTGACTTTTTAATGCGTATAAGATGTTGGCATAATATTGCCACCAATTGCCAATGCTTTACCATCAATGCCAATATGAAAAATGTACATTGCCGGCAAATAGTGTTTGCTGGGTATGATACAATAAAAAAATAGTTTAGAATATTTCGTCGTTCTTACAAATTTTGAAGTTTCAAATATGGCAACAAGGGATTTAATACCACAAAACTTTAAGGATATTACACAAAGACTGGTGAATAATTTAGGTGTATATCACCAATTAGTAGGTAAAGATCAATTCAATAGTAAAAAAGCCACAAGCGTCATACAAGTAAGGACGGCAATTAACTATCGCTGTCTAAACGCGTCGTTTAAATAGTGTGCGAGCAACAAAAAGGAGAATAATTGAAAGTGAGACAGAAGTGATGACCATCTAGCATTTTTATTATTGATGTTCTCTCAGCCCATTAAAAATTCGTATCTTTGATAGAGAAGATGGCACTGACTATCTTATGTTAAAATTTTTATGATCACAACTGACGGCAAGCACCGTCATCTTCCATAACCCTAACATCCACTATAAAGACAGTGGAATTCGGTTGAAATTCATATCCATAGGCGAGCGGATTTAAGGCACCCCGTTCTATATCCATATCCATATTTATGAGGCTTCTTCCGAAAGGAAATCTAATGAGGTTACAGTGGCAACCTTGCCAGCCACCTTGACAACATTAGCCGCAAAACAGCTGAGCATCGTCTCGGCCGTAGAACTCTCGGGGTGAATGGTCGCGGGCATTCGGCCCACCAATGCGATTTTGTTTTTCCTCTTCTTATTGGCACACAGCTCCACGCGATATCCCAAGCTAATTTCTTTTTTTCTCTCTCTAAGGCATTCTATCCGAGAGATTTAATGATAATTTAAACAAAATATTATTCCAAAATTAACATATTTAATAAATATTTAATAAAACGTTAACTTTTATACAGGGTGTTTCCTATTTTAAGGTCATATTCTTGAGCCATTTTTCTGAAAAAAGGTCATATAAACTTGGGTCTTCCACAGTGGCGGCGCCAGCTTTTTTTTAAGTTGGGCGATATCCGGCTGAGAAATTTAGAGGGTGGGCAGTAAAATGTGCGGTGTTGTTATTATATGAATACATGGCGTTTTAAAATTCAGTACAAATATTTTAGAAGCTCATTTTTAAGGTCCCATAAACTGAAAACAAAAACCCCTCCAACCTGCAATCATCGCAAATTGGGTAAAAAAGAGTTCTTCCCCCATAGGGGGGTATTAATGGGGGTAAAGCCTGTTGATGAACAAAATTTTATTTGTAACATAAATATTAAAAGTTAAGCTTAATGGCCACAGGAAAATTAAAATAGGTATTTAGTTTTTTGCATTTTTGTAATAAAACAAACGGTTTTCGAGAAAATTGTTTGCTTAGTAGGCTGTGTAAACCAAAAAATATCTTACTACCACCTTTAGTAATATATAGTAAGAATCTTAAAGGGGTTTTTCTTTTTGAATGGGACAAGCTATTGAGATCGGGTAAAATTTAGGTAAAGGGGTGTCGCTTTAACTACTCTTTGACATAATAATAATGGTTTAGAAGTCACTAGCAACTTTTGGAAAGAAGGGTCATATGGCACTTTGTTTTAAAGGCCTTTCTTTGTAATGGTAAAATAATATACAGGGTTCTTAAATAAAAAAATATGTACTTTTTCTTCTACCCTGTATATTAATACTAGTATCACCATTAAAAAGACCTTTAAAAGAGCTTTAAGAAAACACCACATTAGGTACATCTAACTTTATTAGTTTTGGAAATATGGCCATCCAAATCAGGTATTTAGGTAATTTTTAAAGTACCGCCATTTTGTAATAGGTGAAGATATTGACTTCATATTCTAGGGTTATAAAGTACTCGTCAGGAGCTTTAAAATGATGTATCACTCGACCCGCCTTCTCATTTAAGAATTTTGGGTGGTGGCCCTGGTGGTTAAGGGGTTAAAGGGGCGCCGTCCAATTTTTTGTAAAAACGTTCCCTCTCAATAAATATCTTGACGTGTTTCGGCGATTTTCTCAAATCTGTCTCGTTTCGAAGATAACTTGAGTGGAAAGTTTTTAAATGAACACGCCAAATTTTGGACAGACATAAAATTTCTGAAAAATTACTTATTGAGACGATCAAAAATAACTACTATTTTTTTCTTAATTTTAATTTTAAGTTTAAAATAACTGGCTGAAGTAAATAAATTAATATTTTATCCTTCGTTAACAAAATCCATTTTCACCAAACAATATTATTTAAATACCAAATTGTTGTTTTAAAAATTATGTCTACATTCAAAAATATTTAACCAAATTAAATTTGAAGTAGGTATCGACCTAGAAAGGAGCCACCATAATCTTGTATTGGCGCAAATATCCTTGAAATGTTCAAAATTCGTGATGGATTTTATGATACAAATATTAACCTTAAAAAAAAAAGCACCAACGAGTTTCAAGATATACACTCTTTTGACGTTTAACAACGTTAACTTTGGAATCCTATTTCGTAACTGCTTGATAAAACTGTATTTTATAAAGAGAAGTGAGGTATGGTCATAGGGTATGGTATATTTTTAACTAAATAGGCAGCTTTTATACAGGGTGGCGCCTTTTTTTTTGACCTTGCAGAGTATAAAGAAAACTAAAAGAGACAGAACAAATTCGATTGAACAATCTTGATATCAATTTTTGAAAAAATTCAGTGTGAAAGTAAATCATTGCTAAATTGATTTGTTTTGGAAGAAAAATTGCATTTTTTCTATTTTTTTAAAGTTATTTTTAAGTAGGCCTTGCAAACAAATGCTTGGACGTTAATACGTGTTACCGTAT